>CAHIKZ030003380.1:635000-642500 GCA_903632075.3 Acanthosepion pharaonis | reverse complement strand
CATGTCAAAAAAATTTAAAAAAACAAATAAAAACTATAGAAAAAAGTTCATTTTCTCCATCAAGACATTCATTTCTGTAGTTCACTGCTCCCAGTAAGCAGAATTTTTTTTCTCCTGATGATGGCCATGTTGGCCGAAACTAGTCGAGGAATCTAAACGAAATTATAATAAAAACGAAAGAATATTAATATACAACCCAGTGTGTCTGAAGTTTTTAATTTTTTAATCTTTTTATTGTTCAGTATATATATATACTCAGTCTTAATTGTTCTGGCAAGACAAGCTTGTTAACCATTACACCACCTCGAGGTTCCCACCCTGCCATACTTTATATTTGCAAAAGAAAGTTTAGACCTGTGGTTCTCAACCGGGGTCTTTAGGGACCCAAGGGGTCCATGTAACATTACTGGGGGTGGGGGTGCACACAAAAAACATAGAAGTTTGGGGGTTCACCTTAATATTTTAGTGATTCAGAGAGCAATTTCACTTCGGAACGGTTGTTACAACTGAGAACTGGAATTTCTACAGTAAGCGACGCCATATTAAAATTCTAAAAATAGAAAAACAACTCTCAAGCTAGCAGAAAACGAAATCAAGCGTAAATTAGCGTCCCTTTTATTCTACCGGATTTTTTGATGGCAAAAAAAAATTAAAATGGTTTATTATGAGTTTTTTTTACTAGTGTACATAAATGTTCTATAGAATTTAGTTGTTAACAGATCGTGACATCTATCAGAGAGATGTAACTTAAATAAGGCTTATTACCTCATACTGAATAGATATTTTTAAACATTAAATTATATTTAATTACATCTCCCCAATAGCTGCTGTGATCTGTAAATACAAATTTTACTTCAAACTAAAGTATATACATTTCAGTCAGTTATGTGACATGCGTAATACACGCTTAGGCGATCATGTATCTTTCGATAGATGACTGACGAGGTAGATTTTTTCCATCGCAGTAGGCTGCCATTTCTTTCTGCGATAGGCCAGTTGTCATTTACCTATAGGTGGGAGGAGAAGAAGAGGATTCATATCTTTCCCAAGGGTATTAGTACATAAGTGAACGTAATGTATTCGACTTGAATTCGAACTTGGCTCTCTGATTCCTCAATCCGAGTCGCTATCGATTACCCCACCGTGCCTCCTGCATTGCTTATAATACAATTCCTAAACGTTTTTTCATCAAATGGTTATGGGTTGGAGGGTACACTAAAAAATACAAAAAACAACAACAACAAAAGAAGATTAAGCGTGAAAGTTGTCCAGGTGTAAATAAGATTGGGAACTACAGACATAGATTGAGAATTATGCTGAAGAAAAGTAATAATTTAAATGGTATCCATATTTTTAGAGACATCTCAAAGCAGATGATTCACTTTCCTCATGTTGATTGGACATACGGTGTAATCTAAACAAGGTTTTTAGCCAACCAGAACTTCTATACACATTTCCGAATTTCGTACTTGAATAACAACAACAAAGAACAATATCAAAGAATCATCTCAAAGACATGACAAGTTTCTGTCGAATTGGTCGTAACAACATCTGAAAATACTTTCTTTTCTCTTCTTTCTACCCATCGGTACCCTGCGTCGAGCTGGCATCTAGGTTGTGTATCCCAGGAGCACATGACGGTCAATTTTATAATATCAAACGTATTCCCGACAGGTCGGTTGGTGCAGTTTTAATAGATAAAAGAATGTTTCCTTAACCAACATTTCACGCCTATGAGCGGGCATCTAAGGTCTTTTTTTTATCCATGACATACATTGGCCAAAATAGAATCTCTAAAGTGTAAATGTAAATATCAATTATTTATTTTTTGATATATTCATATATAATGTCGGTTTCTGTCTATCAATCTATCTGGAATATACGCCTCGCGATTGTAGCTGATTGTGGATGTGCGGTTGGTGTAAAGGATAGCAGCACGGAATGAGAAGTTGGAGAGCGGAGTTCGGATTCCGGTAGGGTTTATTATATTCTCTTTTGTGCAAATATCATTGAGAGAGGTAGGAATCCATCTCTTCTCCCCCAGATATGGATTAAATAGTAGGACAAAAATTTGTCAACCAAAAATTGTTGGTGCAATATTTAAAAAAAAAAAAGAATTATTGCTATAACCAAAGATATATTTTCGACTTTAAATAACTCAGAAAGGTTGATAAGCTGTAAAAAATAGAAAAAAAAAACAACAAATCAATTAATTCGGTGATTGTTACTACCGAGTAGTGAGTTCGATCCTCATTGGGTATTCCAGAGTTATGACCTTGTGAGGAACACAGCTAAGCTTAGTATGTATCGATATATCATAATTCGTTACTGTGTGTTGTATTATTCTGTCTGTACACAGACGTTAATAGGGAGTACACAGGAGTACACAGTGAAGATCAGGCTTGTTACAACAATAATAATTTGTGAGACAACAATATAAACTAAAGTAATCTGGTCTCTCTTTCTCATATATATATATATATATATATATATATATATATAATATGTCATTCGCTGACAGTACTGTTTCGCTGTATCACAGCTCCTCTGTGCGACTAGACAACCGAATGCCTCAAGCCCGGATTGAAACCGAACCGATGTCAGTCAGAGCTTCTACCACTGAGCCAACTTCACTCGACAGAACGAATCGGCCAAATCTAGTGTATTGTTTTTGCCAACGTAAACAAACAGCAAGCAGCCAAAGTGCTCCATTCATTTTACTGAAGAGCTTCGCATATATATATATTTACTATTACCTTCAAATCTTACTCAATGTTGATTTAAAACTTAAACTTTAATTAAGAAATATTACCCATCTAAAAATAGCTTCGAATTAAATTGATGAATTTATCTATAACTAATAAAGATTTTACCTTGACCGTTATTCACAATATTAAAATATTACTATTGTAAATTTTTATTTTTATATTTGTTTATTTATATAATATTTATTTTAGATTAAATTCCTAATTTATTTGTGAAGAAGTTAAATATTTAAATTGCTAGCAAGCATTAAATCTAATTTATTCCCATATCATTTCTAATTTTTTCCCATATCATTTCCGGTGAGTTGACCGATTAAATAGGTCAATGTCTGATCCTTACCCCCCTCCTCCTCAATTTTAAGTATTGTAATAAAAATAAAAATAAAATTTAAAACTCCCCTTTCTCTCTCTAAACTCGACCATGTCTCTCACACTATTCCTCACCACCTTCTATGTTACCATATATAAGCTTAATGCTGCCCTTCAAAAATGTAAATTTTAAATTCATTTTTTTCGCCCTTGAAAGTGAAGTCTGACGATCCAGAGAAAAATAAAATCTCTGGTGAAATAAATTATAACTAATGAAACATTAAAGTGGCCTGTTTTTCTTTAAATTAAATTATTCGCTCTGACTTATTGAGCTCTCCGGATTTCATCCTCCCTGGGATCATCCATACAGATTACCAAGATTTTCGTTACTTAACTATATATATATATATATATATATATATATATATATATATATATATATATATATATATGTACGCAATTCACCGGGGCAATACTTCTGTTTTTAGAACGCTTCTAACACGCCGTCTTCTCTGCTAAATATGACATGACCACCAAGAAGCACACAAACCGCTCGAACTCCACACCGTAAAATTACTATGTAGTAGCCACACACAGACTTTCACATTCCAAAAAGACATCCTTGATAAAGGCTAGAGAAGTAGCCGAAAGCTATAACTGTAATTAACGACAATTACTATATCCTTTGACCACTGAGAAATGGAAAAATGTTAGATTGCTGGAAAAACTCAATAAAAGATGAGTTAAATCTTCCTTGTCGGCCGTTTTTCAATGAAAGATGCCTGAAAGAAAAGTTACTGCTAAAATACACATATATATATATATATATATATATATATATATATATATATATATATATATATGTGTGTGTGTGTGTGTGTGTGTGTGTGTGTGTGTGTGTGTGTGTGTGTGTGAAAAGTGTTTGTATAAAATATAAATAAATATATATATATATATAATTATTTATATATTATATGCAGGGGTACTTATTAAAAGCGCTCAATATCAGAGATAGAGCTAACATATTTGGTTGGATTGATGTGAGTTTGTGACCCTGGGTTTCACGCTTTTGCGATCGTCAGACAAACTGAATAATTTTTTAAAAAATTTGATGAATTTTTTTAAAAATGTAGATTGCGTGTATTGGTGTTATTATGGGAGACATTCACGAAAAATTTTCGCCACACTTCCAATCTTTGAATTTCAACATACAAATGTATAGACACAACACCACCCATATACATACATATGTCAAATCCGAAACTGTCCACATATGTTTATATATGTATGAGTCCCGACGGACAAGCAAGTGTGTATGTGTGTCTGCGTACCTCATCTGATGTACGGACATGCATCTATGTTTGCGTTAGCACGATGACATCATGACGACGATTCCCTCCACTCCCATAATAACACCAATACACGCAATCTACATAAACCCAATTTTTAAAAAAGTTAATCAGTTTGTCTGACGATCGCAAAAGCGTGAAACCCAGGGTCACAAACTCATCAATCTAATATATATATATATATATATATATATATATATATATATATATATATATATATAGTTAAATTTCCAGATGAATTCTGTGGATAAGACAGATTGGTATAAAATGACAATTGGTAAAAAAATCTTAGATTTTGCCAACGCGTTTCGTCTTCCGACTATTTCAAGGCAAAATTTCGATTTTATTTTTGCCTTGAAAAAATCGGAAGACGAAACGCGTCGGCAAAATCTAAGATTTTTTTCCAGTTGTCATTTTATATCAATATGTCTTGTCCACAGAATTAATCTGGGAATTTAACTATGCTGTCAACATGGAAAAAAAAATCCCTTACTATAAAGGTAATTTACATTAACCAGAAAAAAAAAGACTTAGACTCAAGCGTCTATCTTTTTAAATTTGGATTTTTTTAATGTGACTATAACAACAAAAACATTTCGATTTCATTTTTGCCTTGAAAAAGTCGGAAGACGAAACGCGCTGGCAAAATCTAAGATTTTTTTCCAATTGTCATTTTATATACCATATATATATATATATATATATATATATATATATATATATTGTCATCCACCATTAGACTGTTTCACTGTATCACAGTTTATCATTGTTCCTAGACAGTGTGGTAAAGATCATATTTTTAGCAAAAACCCGATCTGTGTCTGAGTCCTCTCTGTGCGAAACTTCTTATGAAAATGAAATCAAATTTAAACTTTGGATATAGCGTAAAGGCGTGACAGTTGGGGATGGAGTGAGATTATGAACATAGAGGAAGAGAGTCATAGGTTGTGAGGTGGGGGAGATGTCTCGTGTGTGGTCAGTGTAGCTGTAAGTTGTTCATCCAACTTATCTATTTCAGAACGACGGACTCTGGTCAGGATAACTTGTCAATCTCAGAAACAAAGTCTGTGAGACAAAACAAAAATATATGTAGGAACACAGGAAAAAGGTAATTAAGATAAAATGGAAAGAAAAAAAAATGTATGTGTGTGTAAAAGTTTCAGAAGGATTGTATCTGTAAAAGAACAATATAAATAAAAACAAAAAGAAAAATTGACTCTACCGACTCGTTTTGTCCTCCGAGGGACTTTATCAAGGCTAATGCGAGAATTTTACTTTTTTTATGAGTATTTATAGGCAAGAACAAACTTTTGCCTCCCTGTACATCAAAATTTTAAAAAGCCAATAACATTTTTGCTCTTGTATCTGTCTATATTTCTGAGATGAGGTATTATGTACACTATTTACATTATTCGGACTATTGTCCTCATCTTTATCGCCATATTTATTACAACGTTTCGGCCTTTCAGTATCTGTCTATATTTCTCAGATGAGGTATTATGTACACTATTTACATTATTCGGACTATTGTCCTCATCTTTATCGCCATATTTATTACAACGTTTCGGCCTTTCAGTATCTGTCTATATTTCTCAGATGAGGTATTATGTACACTATTTACATTATTCGGACTATTGTCCTCATCTTTATCGCCATATTTATTACAACGTTTCGGCCTTTCAGTATCTGTCTATATTTCTCAGATGAGGTATTATGTACACTATTTACATTATTCGGACTATTTTCCTCATCTTTATCGCCATATTTATTACAACGTTTCGGCCTTTCAGTATCTGTCTATATTTCTCAGATGAGGTATTATGTACACTATTTACATTATTCGGACTATTGTCCTCATCTTTATCGCCATATTTATTACAACGATTCGGCCTTTCGGTATCTGTCTATATTTCTGAGATGAGGTATTATGTACATTATTTACATTATTCGGACTATTGTCCTCATCTTTATCGCCATATTTATTACAACGTTTCGGCCTTTCAGTATCTGTCTATATTTCTTAGATGAGGTATTATGTACACTATTTACATTATTCGGACTATTGTCCTCATCTTTATCGCCATATTTATTACAACGATTCGGCCTTTCGGTATCTGTCTATATTTCTGAGATGAGGTATTATGTACATTATTTACATTATTCGGACTATTGTCCTCATCTTTATCGCCATATTTATTACAACGTTTCGGCCTTTCAGTATCTGTCTATATTTCTCAGATGAGGTATTATGTACACTATTTACATTATTCGGACTATTGTCCTCATCTTTATCGCCATATTTATTACAACGTTTCGGCCTTTCGGTATCTGTCTATATTTCTGAGATGATGTATTATGTACACTATTTACATTATTCGGACTATTGTCCTCATCTTTAACGCCATATTTATTACAACGTTTCGGCCTTTCGGTATCTGTCTATATTTCTGAGATGAGGTATTATGTACACTATTTACATTATTCGTACTATTGTCCTCATCTTTGTCGCCATATTTATTACAACGTTTCGGCCTTTCAGTATCTGTCTATATTTCTGAGATGAGGTATTATGTACACTATTTACATTATTCGGACTATTGTCCTCATCTTTGTCGCCATATTTATTACAACGTTTCGGCCTTTCGGTATCTGTCTATATTTCTGAGATGAGGTATTATGTACACTATTTACATTATTCGGACTATTTTCCTCATGTTTGTTGCCATATTTATTCACATATGTTCACAATAGTCTATAAATATAGAATACAGCGCAGTACGTAATCTGTTCAATGAAACAACGTTAAAGATTAACACTCACAAGTCAGACACTCTACTGAATCTGATTATATCGCCAATACCACCAGCAGCTGTTCCGTAATTCTTCAGTCTTCGATATCAAAGGCTGGCAGTGAATATTCGGGAAAGAACATGGCCGCCTTTATACACGTCACATTGAATATTTTGAGCCTTCTGATTGGTTAACACTTCTATTGGTGAACTATAAAATGAGTCAGCTCAGGCTGGCTCACTAGTACACCAGGGTATCCAAAAATTCCAACAATTTATCACAACCTT
>CAHIKZ030003380.1:605000-630000 GCA_903632075.3 Acanthosepion pharaonis | reverse complement strand
GAAGTTGTGGAGAGATATGATCAACCTAAACAATCTTGTGTTAATGAATGGTAGAACATGGATAGGTACAGCGAGGTATCGTAAGAGGTCAAACGTTGCACAGTGCTACAAGGATAGGAAGTTGTGGAGAGCTATGATCAACCTAAACAATCTTGTGTAAATGAATGGTAGAACATGGATAGGTACAGCGAGGTATCGTAAGAGGTCAAACGTTGCTCAGTGCTACAAGGATAGGAAGTTGTGGAGAGTTATGATCAACCTAAGCAATCTTGTGTTAATGAATGGTAGAACATGGATAGGTACAGCGAGGTATCGTAAGAGGTCAAACGTTGCTCAGTGCTACAAGGATAGGAAGTTGTGGAGAGATATGATCAACCTAAACAATCTTGTGTAAATGAATGGTAGAACATGGATAGGTACAGCGAGGTATCGTAAGAGGTCAAACGTTGCACAGTGCTACAAGGATAGGAAGTTGTGGAGAGCTATGATCAACCTAAACAATCTTGTGTAAATGAATGGTAGAACATGGATAGGTACAAGAGGAGGTATCGTAAGAGGTCAAACGTTGCTCAGTGCTACAAGGATAGGAAGTTGTGGAGATATGATCAACCTAAACAATCTTGTGTTAATGAATGGTAGAACATGGATAGGTACAGCGAGGTATCGTAAGAGGTCAAACGTTGCTCAGTGCTACAAGGATAGGAAGTTGTGGAGAGTTATGATCAACCTAAACAATCTTGTGTTAATGAATGGTAGAACATGGATAGGTACAGCGAGGTATCGTAAGAGGTCAAACGTTGCTCAGTGCTACAAGGATAGGAAGTTGTGGAGAGTTATGATCAACCTAAACAATCTTGTGTTAATGAATGGTAGAACATGGATAGGTACAGCGAGGTATCGTAAGAGGTCAAACGTTGCTCAGTGCTACAAGGATAGGAAGTTGTGGAGAGTTATGATCAACCTAAGCAATCTTGTGTTAATGAATGGTAGAACATGGATAGGTACAGCGAGGTATCGTAAGAGGTCAAACGTTGCTCAGTCCTACAAGGATAGGAAGTTGTGGAGAGTTATGATCAACCTAAGCAATCTTGTGTTAATGAATGGTAGAACATGGATAGGTACAGCGAGGTATCGTAAGAGGTCAAACGTTGCTCAGTCCTACAAGGATAGGAAGTTGTGGAGAGTTATGATCAACCTAAACAATCTTGTGTAAATGAATGGTAGAACATGGATAGGTACAGCGAGGTATCGTAAGAGGTCAAACGTTGCTCAGTGCTACAAGGATAGGAAGTTGTGGAGAGCTATGATCAACCTAAACAATCTTGTGTAAATGAATGGTAGAACATGGATAGGTACAGCGAGGTATCGTAAGAGGTCAAACGTTGCTCAGTCCTACAAGGATAGGAAGTTGTGGAGAGTTATGATCAACCTAAGCAATCTTGTGTTAATGAATGGTAGAACATGGATAGGTACAGCGAGGTATCGTAAGAGGTCAAACGTTGCTCAGTGCTACAAGGATAGGAAGTTGTGGAGAGTTATGATCAACCTAAACAATCTTGTGTAAATGAATGGTAGAACATGGATAGGTACAGCGAGGTATCGTAAGAGGTCAAACGTTGCTCAGTCCTACAAGGATAGGAAGTTGTGGAGAGATATGATCAACCTAAACAATCTTGTGTTAATGAATGGTAGAACATGGATAGGTACAGCGAGGTATCGTAAGAGGTCAAACGTTGCTCAGTGCTACAAGGATAGGAAGTTGTGGAGAGATATGATCAACCTAAACAATCTTGTGTTAATGAATGGTAGAACATGGATAGGTACAGCGAGGTATCGTAAGAGGTCAAACGTTGCTCAGTGCTACAAGGATAGGAAGTTGTGGAGAGCTATGATCAACCTAAACAATCTTGTGTAAATGAATGGTAGAACATGGATAGGTACAGCGAGGTATCGTAAGAGGTCAAACGTTGCTCAGTCCTACAAGGATAGGAAGTTGTGGAGAGTTATGATCAACCTAAGCAATCTTGTGTTAATGAATGGTAGAACATGGATAGGTACAGCGAGGTATCGTAAGAGGTCAAACGTTGCACAGTGCTACAAGGATAGGAAGTTGTGGAGAGCTATGATCAACCTAAACAATCTTGTGTAAATGAATGGTAGAACATGGATAGGTACAGCGAGGTATCGTAAGAGGTCAAACGTTGCTCAGTGCTACAAGGATAGGAAGTTGTGGAGAGCTATGATATTCACACTTGACGAGATTGTTTAAATTGATATCATAACAAGAGGTTGTAGATATAGTAAGGAGATAAACATTGCCGAGAGCTACAAAGAATAGGACGGTGTGGAGAGCCTTGATCGATTACGTCCTGAACATGTACGGCACATAATAGAAGTGGATTTTGTTATTTCGACGTAGTGTACTGGTTAGCAATATTGTCTCGCTAGATGAATTACGACTGAGTAGTGAGTTTGATCCTCACTGGGTGCCCCACATTTTTTAGTCCCATCTGAGCTGCGTATAGAAAATATGCCACATGTAAGCTACGCTTAGAAAATCAACATTACAGAAAACAATTGTTGATCGGACTAGATTTGCCAGCGATTGAACTCACAGTCACGCGGTAGAAAATTACAGATGATCGACATTTTTATCTACGAAGTCATTGAAGACTGAAATTTTCGCTTATTTGTTTATTCGCTTATCTCTCCATCATGTCAGGAAGAAAAGTACCTCACATACGGTAAATTATATTTGCATTAAGAAGAAGAAACCTTTCCGCCATATTATAGTACCGTTTTATGTTGTTTTGGTTTTCATATATTTTCTGTTACGGTATTAAAACGCCCTTATTTGGTAATGAATGCAAGCGTTTTCTTATATCTCTAACGCAGCTGCCGTTCTATTATCTAAATCTGGATATTTCAGCTAAAGTTAGCAAAGTGAACATCCGTCCGCAAGCAAACTACATTTTGAAAGCTGTTATCGTCTGCCATCTGAGTATTAAATTAAAAGGCATCAGTATTTTCTCCAACGTATCTTTCAATTTAAGTCATTCCAAAAAACAAAACAAAAAGAAAAAAAGGAAAAAGACAGTTCGTTCTGTGACAGCTGTTTCTTACGATATTTCTTTTCCACAGCATTTTAAATAAATAAATAAATAAATAAATAAATAACTCCACTGTATGACACAGGGTGAAAAAAAAAAAAAAAAATAAAAGCGTTTAATATCATAAACACAGGCGATTGTATTTATTAAATGCGGACAAGTTTTTCAACTATATAATAATGACAAGCCTTCATCTTGGAAGTTTAAAAAAAAAATTCAGTTAAATAGCATAAATAAAGCCAGAGAAATAAGACGAAATACGCATAAAAAGTTAGCGCTCTAGGACAACGCTTCATCTCAGAAATTCAAATGTTATTAAATCTGATATTACTTGTGTAAATTCTTGGGTACGACGATAAACTACATCCGGCAGCAAGGCTTCTGATCGGGAGATTGGATGTTTTGAGGAACGTGGAACCACCTCTTAATTGGTGTTGTTCCCAGGTCCACTCTAACTGGGGGTGGTAGCACCTGTTAGGGTCCTAGCTATGGGCAAATAGTAAACCCCCAAACTAAAACAATACACTATGAAAGTATAAAAATACATATTTATGATAAAATTACCAACAATACATTTTTAGTTCAATTACCAACAGTACAATTTATAGCAAAATGTCCAATAATACATTTTATCTGTAGTTGGAGGCATACAATTGGGTAAAAAATTTATTTAGTTGAAGCCATATAATTGTGTTCAAAATATGAACGGTACATTTTAAAATTACAAAAAATGCATTTTTATAGCAAACTGCCAAAGCAACACTAAAAAAATATAAAAATACCTTTCTATAGCAAAATTACCAAAAATACATATTGTAATCTACAAATATATATTTCTAAACAACATACCTTTACACTGAAGCTATAAAATTATGTAAAAAATGTCCGTAGTTGAAAGCATAAAAACACGCAAATTATATATATATATATATATATATATATATATATATATATATATATATAAATTAATTTAATTTT
Source organism: Acanthosepion pharaonis (assembly GCA_903632075.3). Classification (NCBI taxonomy): domain Eukaryota; kingdom Metazoa; phylum Mollusca; class Cephalopoda; order Sepiida; family Sepiidae; genus Acanthosepion; species Acanthosepion pharaonis. Next base: position 625,912 of record CAHIKZ030003380.1, on the reverse strand, counting down.
TAAAATATGGTTTTTTCGCTACACAGTTCTAACCATGTTTCAAAAATGGAAGATAAAGCCCCGAATTTAATTTTGCAATTAAATTAAAGACATTAGTTCCATTTCATCCTCAAGCGAATTACAAAATTAAATTCGGGGCTTTTAGCTTCCATTTTTAAAACATGGTTAGAACTGTGTAGCGAAAAAAAACATATTTTAGATCAATTAATTTATAATATTAATGCTCTGTAAATTTACATTGAGCACTATTTTGTAAAATAAAAGTATCTATAAGAACACCGGATTATATATCTTACTGTTCTTTCTTTATATATATATATATATATATATATATATATATATATATACAATAAACGTGCAATCAATTTACAAATACATGAATTATTCACAAAAACTAATGCAAAGGTTAATGATTTAAATGGCGAGACATCCATCATCGCAAACAATTCAAATAGTACACAAAAACCTCCAGATCCGTTATGAATGAATTGATCCTTGTTTATATAAATTTCTGCCGTATTAGTTGTTATTTTTACTACAAGCTTTCGTCTGTTCCTACAGACATCTTCAGGTATATAATAGATGTTGTTCTTGTTTTTTTTCTCTTAGTAATAAGAGGACATCGAAAATATATGTGTTATTGTATCCGAAATGCTATTGAAAATGAGTTATTGGTTTTGAACGCGCCAAAGCAACGCTGAGTTTGATTTTAAATTTTTTAAAATGTTTGCGTTTATACCAAATATGGTGTTGAATATATATATATATATCAATATATATATATATATATATATATATATATATATATATATATATATATACTCGACTCTCCCGTCGAATTCGACGTACGAGGGTCAAGCAAAATGGGTTCCTAGGAAACTGACAGCCCGACAACAGCACATGAGATTTGATTATAGTGGTGACGGTTTCGTGCAGGACCATCCACACTTTTTGAAGGGCCGAATACAGAGACCTGGTGCACTATGTGCCACAAGGTCCCCAAACGACCCTCCGAATTCAGAGTTGTCCTTCTAGACCAGTTGTCATCCAAGGCTATAGAAACCCAGTCTGTCCTGCTATTTACCCATATATATATATATATATATATATATATATATATATATATATATATATATATATATATATATATATATATATATATAAAAACCTAGAGAGCCAGACAAACTTGACGATCCGTTTAGGTGAAACCTTGATACTTTTGTCTTGCTCTCTAGGTTTAACTAGGTCTGCTCTACTTACTGTATCGAGCACTTTATTTAGTTATTTTTGCCTACTCGTATCGCTTTGTTTTTTTGTTTGTTCTTTGGAATTGCATTCTAGACGATTATTTTCTGTTAACGTACATGTTCTTTGTTCTTTCTTTTTTTATACCTTTTTTCCCTTTGGTATTGGCTTGATCATTTGCAAATCCAGACGCCGAAGGTTTTCCGAACGAGTATAATTTCTCATACTTATAAGATTACTACTACTACTACTACTACTACTACTACTACTACTAATATATATATATATATATCAAGCTTTATCAACCAACATTAAATAAAACAAGAGAATTAACGGGAAAATATGAGTGAAAAAAATTACTTCAAACGATATTATTTTCTATTTGAAATAGACACCCCATTTTTATATATTTATTAAACAGTCTTGATTACATTGCGCATTCGAGAAATGTAAGTAAAGAAAATGTGTCCTACAGGACCCTCGTCCGGCTTTGTAGGGAACACTGTCGTTCGAAATGCGATATGTTAGCGCTCAGACACATAGGACTTCATGTCCCGGGTAAAATATACCTGGCAGCACGTCCTCTGATCGGAAGGTTTTGAATCACCTCTTAATTGCCGTTGTTCACAGCTGCACCCTAAACCGGGGTGGTCGTACTTGTTAGGGTGCCAGCTACGGGTAAATAGAGAACCCCTCCAAACAAAAACTAAGCACTAAACGATAGTATAAATATATATTTTTAGTGTAAATATACCAGCAATAAAAAAAGGAATATTACTATCTATACATTTATGAAAAAAAAATATGACCACCTCTCGACAGAAATTGTCTTTATAAAAATAAATCAATGAAACAAACTGATTTCGTACAAAGAATACATATTCTATTCATACGAAAACTATCCTAAAAATCTTATCGGCATTAAATGACCCATTGAGGTGTTGATATGCCGTAAAACAAAATAAAGCAATCTAAACCAAACTAAAACAAAAAATACATATTTTATTCATACGAACCTATCCTAAAAATCTTATCGGCATTAAATGCCCCATTGAGGTTGATATGCCGTAAACTAAAATAAACCAAACCAAACTAAACCGAAGAATATATATTCTATTCAAACGAACTTATCCTAAAAATCTTGTCGGCATTAAATAACCCATTGAGGTTAATAATCTGTAAAACAAAATAAACCAAACCAAACTAAACTAAAGAATACATATTCTATTCGTAAGAACCTATCTTTAAAATCTTGTCGGCATGAAATAACCCACTGAAGGTGTTGATATGCCGTAAAACAAAATAAAGCAATCTAAACCAAACTAAAACAAAAAATACATATTCTATTCATACGAACCGGTCCTAAAAATCTTGTCGGCATTAGATAATCAATTGAGGTTGATATACCGTAAAACATTATAAACCAAACCAAACTAAAGCAAAGAAGACATATTCTCTTTATAAGAACCTATTTTAAAAATCTTGTCGGCATTACACAACCCATTGAGGTTGATATACCGTAAAGCAAAATAAACCAAACTAATCCAAAGGACTTCACACTAACTGAAGCACTTTATCTTATTTAAGGAAAGAACTTCCTTTTCACTATTTTTCTCCAGAGTCCATATCTGCTCAGTTTCGTAACCGAAATGTAAACAAAGCAATTTCTAAAGAATGAATGGATTTATTATTAATCCGACATTTCTTGTTTATTACTTTAAACGTTATTACAATGAACTCTTCGTATTTGAAATAGACACCCTATTTGTATTTATTAAACAGCGTGCATTATGTCTCTCAGACCGCGTATTCGGGAAATGGAGGGTGTATTTTTATTAAATAGAATCACCCTCAAGGACATTTCAGCATTAGTGTTTCAATTCATTTTCTACCAAATGCAATCTGGCTCTCATAGATAAAAGAGAATAAGCGACAAGTGACCCATTTATGAAAGAGCAACTGTGAATGCATTCACCATAGCTGCCTGTTTGAGCAACTGCTTTTCGCTTGAACCCCCTTTGAACAAATAAAGGAAGCGATTGAATTAAAGCGCTAATTAAATATTTCGTAATCGAATAATGGAAAAAATTCCGATAAAGTAATAGCATTATCTTTCCAAGGTTTTGCTTAAACACTTCCCTGCCTCAGCCAAATTGCCTCTCAACTGAAAAAAAAAGTAACGAAGCAATACAAAAGAAAATCTCCCGCCAAAACAACGAGTAACGTTATGCTGATTTTCTAGGCGTAGCTTAGGTGTGGCACAAGGCCTTAAATATTAGGTGAGATTGATCTCGTTACTCAGTCGTAATCGTTCTAGCGAGACAAGTTTTCTTTCCATTACACCATGTCTAGGACCCCAACGATTAACGTTATGGTGATTTTCTAAGCGTAGTTTAGATGTGGCACAAGGCCTAAAATACGGGGGTGCCCGGTAAGGATCGAACTCCCTACTCCGTCGTAATCGTTCTAGCGAAACAAGTTTGCTAAGGTTTACACCACGTCAAGTTGTCCAACGAGTAACGTGATAATTGAGTGAAATTTGTTTTTGCATTCTCACTTTACGAGAATAGGTCTTATTAATTTGTTGTATCTAATATCAGTATAGACTGGGATCTCCTACCTTGAATGGTTGCCAGTTTAGGAGAACTATTACTCTGAATAGAAATCCATGGAGAAGACTACGTGGAAAGCATTCCGCTCTCTTTTCTTGCCAATACATAAATCACGTGTATTAAAAAGTTAAACTCTGGAGAGCTAAACCCCCCATGTCCTCAAAATCTGTACTAGTCTATTAGCCATTGCAAATGCTGTATCAGTAGACGTAGCTTTATTTCCCGCAAATGGTCAGTACTTTATAGCCATGTTGGTAGTTGATTTAAAAAAAATGTTTTTATAGTTAGATGCATGTTTTATATTTCCGTTTTCGACTAGCATGTACCGTATGGAAATTGGTAAGTTTTTATGTTGAAAATACACACATACAAACACACACACGCACCTACACTCACGTATATATATATATATATATATATATATATATATATATATATATATATATATATATCAATTCGATTGAGCTCTCGGGGAGGAAGGGGGATTTTAAAACTGTGGCTGCTGCTGCTAATGCAAAAGCTCTTCTACTCGAATCGAGCTCTCCTAGATACTGACGTCTTTGGCATAGTACGAACGTTAAAATTTCCCTTCTGCTCTGCTGCGCTACGATAGCTTGAGGTAGAATCTCTGACTGATGCCAAATGAGTCGTGTTTCGATCCCGGCTTGAAGCCATCGGATGTCTAGCCATACTGATGAGCTGTGATACACCGAAACAGTCTGTCTGTGGATGACTATATATATATATATATATATATATATATATATATATATATATATATATATATATGTACATATATATATGACTACCGTGTATTTGGGCAGCATTACCTCTGATACAAGTTACGTTAAAGACGACTGACAAGGTAGTTTTTTTCGTATGATTTGAAATAAAGAAATCTGTTGTGATCGACGTAATGACAGCGTGTATATATATATATATATATATATATATATATATATATATATATATGGAAAAGTGAACACTGAAGTCAACAGTCAGAGGCGACAGACTGTTTCATGCTAGACGCAATCATCAGGCATTGGTTCTCTTTTATATTTACATACGCTTTATCTCTGATATTTAGCACTTTATACCATAAATATAGCACATCTTAAAACTGTTAAAATACTTGCACGTACGTTTAAATATATTTCTTCCTCAGGTGTTATAAATAAAGTGCTCAATGTTATGCAACAGAGCTATAAGTATTTATTAGTGTATATACATAATATTCAACGTCGATAGCACAACTCGGAATTTCCCGCAGTTCATGCAATCTTCAGGTGCCGAAAATATCCTTAAAGATTGCATCAACTGCATGAAAATCCGAGTCGCGCTATCGACGTTGGACATTATGTATATTCACTAATACATACATATATATATATATATATATATATATATATATATATATATATATATATATATATGAAGAAATATAGTTTTAAGGTGTGCTATATTTACGGGATAAAGTGCTCAATATCAGAGGTAGAGCGTATGTAAATATAAATATAAAAGTGAACATTGAAGTCAACACTTAGAGGCGACAGTTTTTTCCCATGCTAGGCGCAATCGTCAGGCGGACCGATTTTAATTATGAATTAAGTTTAAGCGTCAAATGATTTTTTCTTTTTCTTTGAGAAAAAAAGTGCGCGAAATGCATTTCTGTTTTTCGTAATAGGCTTCCATAACTTTAAGACGTTGTTTGATTGTTAATTTTTGCATGGTTGAAACTACCAAAGACATTAGTTGTTAAATCTGAAAGAAAAAGAAAAAATTCATTAGACACTTAAACTTAATTCACATCTAAAATCGGTCCAAGTTATTGGAACGCCACACACACACACACACACACACACACACACACACACACACACACATATATATATATATATATATATATATATATATACACATACATAAGGAAGAGGTTATAGTAGATTCAACGAGAGAAAAGTTTGTATATTAAAAAGAAGAGAGAAACTCTCAAACGTTTTTGGTTGTAATGTGGATTTTAAAAAAATATTATGCTTTATTTTCCATTATATATATATATATATATATATATATATATATTATTTTATTTTCCATATATATATATATATATATATTATAATTATCTTTTAAAAATATGATTCCTTCGCTACATAAGAGTTCTCATGTTTCAAAAAAGAGAGCCGAAACCCTCAATATAATTATTAAAATTAAATTGAATTAAAGTAACAAGCCCTGTTTCATCTTCAAGCGAAAATTTAGGAATAACCAATCTTGAAATTTACGTATCGTTATAAGCATGTTCATTCGTTACTATGGAAACGGCTGGGGCGGCCATTTTTTATAAGGGGTCTAAGAGTTAATTTTTATTCACATATCAGTCACCTTCAGGGAGAGGTCAAGCTGAGGTAGGGTGGGGTGTCTATTTCAAAACGAATTATGTCTTTCTTGTACGCGTATCGTCTGTTCATTCACAGAGAAATATAGATTTTGGCACCATAGTATGTTGTTAAGTGTCTGGATAATTTTGTTTTGTTTTATTTTATTTATTTTCAACGGGCTATTTTATATATAAATGCGTTGCACTGAACTACAATTTGTTTTTTTGACGACTTCATAAAGGTTTTTCTCTTTAATGATTGGGTTAAGCTTTTTAACCCTTTATTAAACTATGAAATTTGATTTTTTTTAAGCTAATTATTTAATCGAAATTTTGTTGATGTCGGCAAAAAAACGTTAACTCATGTCTATGGTTTAATAAGTTTTCATTATTTAGAAACTTAATTATGTGTAGTTTCTCATGTAGGCATAAAGAGCATGGGTCATCCCAGGTTTTACAAGTTCTTGTTGTATTTATTATTTTCCATTTTACTTTTGGTGTTTTATTCATTTCTTTTAAATGCCAAAAATATTTGGATAGAGATGTCTGATTTCGATTTCTAATATTATTGAAGGCGCTTTTATGCTGCCTCCACCTAATTTTAAATTCATTCTTCGTTGACCCAATGTATATCCTATCGGTGTTAGGAATTTCAATGGATGAGATAGCGCATTGGTATCCTACGGATTTTATGAGGGATTTATTTTCCAACGGGCAGTCTTCAGGGTTTCTACAATCACATAATTTTTCATTATTTTTGTCTGATTTTAGTTTAGGATTTTTATCAATATTGTTTTGGCGCGCGTGTGTTTCCATGATTTTATTATTATGTTTTTTTTTATGATTCTTCCTAGATTTTCAGTGCAACTATAACTTAATTTTAAGGTGTTTTTATTAAAGATCTTGCTAAGTCTGCTTTTAGTAGGGAAGTGTTTTTCGATTAAAGCTAGGAACTTATGTCCTAGCTTAGGAATAACCATTTGGTTGAACAGAGGGGTATACCAGATGATTTTTCTTTTCCTGTTTTTCTTTCTGTTAGTGCTATTGTTTCTATCACTTATGTTAGTGTTTTTGTATCCGCTATTTTTTAGGGATGTGTTATAAAAATTACTATGTTGTCGGAATATTTCCTTATTAGCGGAGTTCATGCTGATTCTTTTCTCTATTGATGTAGGTATATGCTTAATTATAGATGGAGGGCGGTTTGACTTAGGGTGTACATACACGGGATTAGTGCTAGGTTTTCTGTAAGGTAGGTATATGTTGTTCATTAAGTCTAGAGTTACGTCGATGAAGTTTACCCTTTTTAATTTACTGTTGACTATAGCTTTTAAATTTAGTTTTCTGAATTCATTATTTATTATCTTTCTAATTTTATCTGTTTTAAAATTTGTGGCGCTCCTCACTACCATGAGCCCGTCATCCCTGTATAGACCGATGTTCTTAATGTCTAATTCACGGTGCGCGGTTAGATTGTACAGTATAAATAGACCGACAAGGTCAGAAGACTCTGCAGAGTTTAAAGAGCCCATGGTGATGTCAAAATTGCCATTAGTGTTTTTAATCCATTGGTCCCCATTGTGGATGCGGACCGATTTTTTTTGCACTAAGAATTATGTTCATTTCTTCCTTAGTTAAGTCAGAATATACTGTAGCAAACTTCAGGGCAGTCGTGAAGAGGTCATTCAATATTGACTGGTAATAATCCACAAATATCGAACTGTATTAGGGTGCAGTCAGGTTTATTGTACCGACAAGGCGATCATGTATCTTTTGAGATTTTTCCCCGCAGTAGACCAGTTGCCATACAAGTCTATAGAACCCCGTCTATCCTGCTATTTATCCATAGCTGAGGGGAGAAGAAGAGGATTCATACCTTTTCCAAGGTTATTAGCACATAAGTGAAAGCAATGGATTCGACTGGAATTCGAACTCGGCTCTCCGATTCTTCAATCTGAGCCGCTATCCATGGCTCCACCGTGATCAGACGTCTAGCCACACTGAGGAGCTGTGATACAGCGAAACAGTCTATCTGTGCATGACTATGCTGCGCCTTTAACAATGATTTTTTAAAGAAAAAATCGAAGTAACAATGGGTTCGCCTCTTACCAGAGGTTTAGCTGCTCTTATCGTTTCTTGAATCTGGTCCTTGGCTAAATAATCAACACATATCTGTTATCTTTCAGACGATTTATTAATATATTTCCGCAAAACAACATTATCTGATCAGATAAACTAAACAAAGTCGAACGTACAATAAAATTAACTGATAAGACAGAAACAAGCAATACATTACCTTTCCTTGGTATCATGATAATCCGTATTGGCAATGAGCAAGACCTAAGTGCCTATCGTAGATCAACTAAAGAAATTATCTCGTAAATATCCTGTATATTCTCACTATCGTCGTCGTTGGCTTTATCTTGTACCCAAGAATTTAATTTATTCTTTTTTGATCGCTTCCTTTATGATGATGGCGTTATGTAAACCGATTCTTGCATGCGAGAACCGATGATATTGACTGCACGGAAGACGAGGTCGATATTGTCGAGGATTTCTCTCTTGTCGTTACTTTTCTCTTCTGGGTGGCTTCGAAGTTTTTGGCTCCGATGCTGACGGAACACCGCCATTTTGTACGGTGTCGGCCTTGAGTTTCAAAAGATTTGGGCACAAGTCCAGTGGCTTTCAGTGCTGATGCTCCTTGTATTCTTGAAAAAGGTAAACCTTTGGTCTTTTTCCTTTTCGGTGAATAAGAATTGTGAAAAATTGACTCTCCCATAATTGCTACATGTCATAATCCTGGAAGTGTATATATATATATATATATATATATATATATATATATATATATATATATATATATAATTTTTTTCTTCTATATTCTCACAATTCAAAAAATATGTTTCGGCTTTAAATAACACATAAAGAATTGATAAGCCGTAAAAACAACTTTTTTCTTAATCGAGCGTCAGTCATGACGTTTCCTATTTTCTTTATCTTATCATATATATATATATATATATATATATATATATATATATCTTACTGTTATTTCTTTTTACAAGAACCATATTTTATACCAGTTAATTTATAATATATATATATATATATATATATATATATATATATATATAAGAATATAGCACACTTTAAAACTATATTGCTTTATATATATATATATATAAATAATATATATATTCATATATATATCCGTTATATATTGATATTGTTCATATAAATTTCTGAAATATTGTTATTTTACAGGTGTTTCGTCTGTTCATATTTCATATATAAATGTTGTTCTTGTTTTTTTCTCTTAGTAAATCAAAGCATTAGTTTTGTGTGAATAATTCATAATTATAAATTGATTGCACGTTTATTGTAATATATATATATATATATATGAAAAATATAGTCTTTAGGTGTGCTATATTTATGGGATAAAGTGCTCAATACCAAAGATAGAGCGTTGCAAATTATATATAAAAGTGAACATATATGAAAAAAGCCTATATATAATATATATATATATATATAAATTTATCATTTTACTGCTGACATACCCAAATACTTTAATTTTTTATTATCAATTATAAAATATTTCTTACATATATATATATATATATATAAATCGAAACAAGAATGCATCTTTGTAGTGATTAAGTTGTTTTTGTTCGTATGTGAAAATTATTATAAATTTTAAAACTTTTTACTCTACTCTTGGTATTGAGACCACTTTTGAATTAATGCAATGAACGTTTGAATTTATATTCGTTATCATTACATATTAAAGCAGGTTTGGTGTATTATTTTAGACGTATTATATCTATTTTAGTTTTAATCCTTTCAAGTCCATGAATTATTTTTTTGGTGGCTGTAGAAAAATTGATTCTGAAAAATAACAAAATATTCTTTCAAATAATTTTTATTCTCCCAAGTACTTTCGATCTCATCTGAAATCATCTTCCGGTTGTTAAATTATCTGTGGATGTGTATACATTAGCTCCGTAAATTCTAAATATTTTCGCTGTTCGTTTACAGCGTTTCAAATTGCATGACGGGAAAAATATTGAATTTGAAACGCTATAAAGAACCAGTGAAAAAAATATTTGAATTTACGAAACTACTGTATACATATCCATAGATATTTCAATCCCTTAAACGTGGCTGAATGGTTAACAGCACATCAGATTAAATGATGGTACTCATTAAAGGTTACAGGTTCGATCCCTGTCGGAGAAGGACATATATTCTACAAAATTCCGCGAACATTCAGCTTGGTAAATGCAATTGATACTGTTTAATTAAAAAAAAACAACAAAGCATTTACATAAATAAATTATATCTATAGAAATAACGTATGAACGGAATATATATATATATATATATATATTGCTTAAATACTTGTATCTATAAAATAACAACGTTAAACATTAAAAAAAATGTCTTTAATAAATAAATTGTCGGACCTTGTCCATTTCTTAATATATGACGTCATTTGTTTACATTTGATACGCCAGACCAGTTATGAATGTACGAGATTCATGGAAGATTGGAGTTTATAAGCAGTAAATTCGACCTTGTCTACCGAAAGGTTCTTTGTAGCCTAGAGGTAAGGCACGTCAGCGTAAATGACGGTTCCGTATAGGATGCAGGTTCGAATCCTGTCAAAGAACGAAAATTTTCTATGAAAATTTCTCGGACATTCAGGCCGGTAAATGTTATTTAATACTGTTTATCATAAACAGAGCATTTGCTTAAATACTTGTATCTATAAAATAACAACGTTAAACATAAAAAAAAATAATGTCTTTAATAAATAAATTGTCGGACCTTGTCCATTTCTTAATATATATATATATATGAATAACAATCCCTCTTTTATACATGTTTCGTTGAACATTACTAATAAGTCAATGTGATTAAGATTTTTATTGTATTTTTCCTTCATTCGTGCAAGAGATTTATTTTTTAACATTTTCCCTGCCCATACATACATACAAACATATATATATATATATATATATATATATATATATATATATATATATATTATAAAATTAATTTATTTAAAATATGTTTTTTTCGCCACACAGTTCTAACCATGTTTCAAAAATGGAAGCTAAAAGCCCCGAATTTAATTTTGTGATTTTGTGAACATTAGTTCCATTTCATCCTCAAGCGAATTTTGGAGTAACTTTTAAAATTACTGGGTTTTAAAGACAGCTAAAATCATAATTTTTGTTTCCAAGGTTAGAGATAAATCTACTTCAACTGGACAAGGGGTGTCTCGGTTATTGCTACGTTTTGGTAGTGGGTAGGGATGTATTTTTCAATGAAATATAACATCTCCGTAAATTTACATTGAGCACTATTTTGTAAAATAAAAATATCTATAAGAACACCGGATTATATATCTTACTGTTCTTTCCTTATATATATATATATATATATATATATATATATATATATATATATATATATATATATATATATATATATATATATATATATGTGTGTGTGTGTGTGTGTATATATATATATATATATATATATATATATATATATATATACAAACACACACACATATATATATATATATATATATATATATATATATATATATATGCATGCATGAAGAGAGAAAAAACAGACCTGCATTGCCCTGACATACCAACGCAGCCATGAAATTAATACACTTCAAACTTATAAACATTCAATTGGCCAGGAGGAAAGCGTTCAGTTATTGCAGTATGGAGGAATAAGCGTCTGGGGGGTTGCCCCCCACCACCCAGGGCTGGCTGAAAATCTAGTTTTCACGTTAAATGAGATTTCATTCGAATTTGTTATACTCTGAACTTTTTCTTTGCTCTTGCTCTGTGTATATGGGGAGGGTTAGTGTATTTCTAGGCGAATTTCGTTATAAAAAAATGAGGAATGCTGAGAGAGAGAGAGAGAGAGAGAGAGAGAGAGAGAGAGAGAGAGAGAGGAAAAAGGACTGTTTAGATAGACGGAGAAGTAGTAGTGGGTTGGAAGAGTGCAATAAAACCTCAAGCTGACGAAGTCATTGAAGAGTTCTTCGAGGGTTTCAAAACTGAAAATATATTTCTCAGTCAGAGACACGGTTAAATACCATTTAAAATAAAATGAAACACAAACAACAAAAACGAATCAAAAATATATGGCAAGCCAGAAAGAAATAATTTTGAAGAAATATTTTGTTATTTTGAAATTTAAATTAAGGCTTCAATTTTCAATGGTATTTTAGAAATGAAAAAAAAAGATATTGATTATTTTTATACGAGCTTCCTAACCAAGGTTTTGGAAAGTTTATCCTCAAGCCTTCTTCTTGGAAGGATTAAAATGCCATTTTCCTTCAGGACGCAAGAACTGCTCTCATTTAACCACCACAGAGAAAATTCCCTGGCCACCATCGGCATGGTTGCTGTTCGATTCTTGGCTTCACGTTTTCCAATGACTTGGAGTAGAACAACTACATTGAATCAATAGCTGCATCAACTGCAAGGAAAGTTGGTTCACTGTGTCGTGCCAGAAGTTTTTTTCTTATCAGAATCCGTCTTACACATCTACAAATATACTATTCGTCCCTGCATTGAATTCTGTTGCCATATCTGGTCTTGTGTCCCTGCCGTTCATCTCGAGATTTTTGACAAAATCCAAAGAAGGATCTGCAATGTAATCGATCCTGACCTGGCATCCCGACAACAGTCACTTTTTTTTACAGGTGTGATACGGCTTCCCTCTGTCTCTTCTACAAATATATTCATAGCAACTGCTGTGACGAGCTGTTTTTTTATTTTTTTTTTATTCCTGGTGCCACGATGACATGAATTTAAGCATGATACTAGATTGGCATCTAGGTCCCACTCTATTAAAACAGTTAAATGTAAACGCCACTTCTACTCCAACAGTTTCTTTTCTCACACTTCCCGACTGTGGAACTCCCTTCCTTTTACTTGCTTCCCAGATAACTACGATCTTCAAAAATTTAAATGAAGTGTCAACCGTCATCTTCTGTTGATTTGAACTCCGTTCATCTTTCATCCTTTCCTCAATCCACCCTCCCTATACCCAGTCTTTTCTCCCAGTTTCATTCTCTGTACACCCCTGCGTGCTAGTGGCACTTTTACCTTGCTTGGGGTGAAAAGCAATCATCGCTACCTTTCCTTTTTAACATCTGTGACTTGCCATGGATTCTTTCAAGTTGCCTTCCTTACAGTTTTGGCTTGAGGGCGCAGTCTACCGTGCTATTTAACCTGTAGCTAGTGGGGAGGAAAGATACGCGAAGAGAACATTATAGACTAGACAAAAACTTGAGCACACACCTCGTTATTATTTTTTTTTAATGACGAGGGTCTTCAGGACGAAGGTGGTCATGGCGTTTCACAGCTTCCTTTCTAATTTAACCCACAGAGTGCCGAGCTGCTATGTAGAATTAGTCCTCCTCTATGGCAGGGAACGCTGGGCATTTCATTCAGGGATAAAGAAGAGGTAACAGAGATACGGTTCTACAGAAGGAAGCTGAGAATGCCATGGACTGAAGATGTGATGAAGAAAAATGAAAACAGGAAAAATACTTACACTTAAAATTAGAATGGGACAGTTGAAATTTCCGGGAGGAAAGAGGGCTTGGAGAATTTGTCACTCACAGGACATATTGAAGGTAAAACGACTGAGCAAAACAGTGAGTAATCTACCTAACAAGCTTACCGGCAGAACATGGGGAGAAAGAAATAGTTTAAAAGTCTAAGAGCTACAAAAGATAGGAGGTTGTGAAGAGCCGTGAACTGCCCCCAGCACCGATAACCATTACACTGTTCGTGGAGCCCACCACGTCCAATAACATTCTTATGTCAAAGCTTCTTAAATGTTTTGCAGTGTTGACACACGTTCCAAATATATCATTTCTTGTAATGTCGAAGTTATTTTAGCTAATCCAAAGTTAAAAGTCAAAACGAAGATTACAAAATATGTATCAATACCTTTAGAGCGTGGGCGTTCATGGCTCTCCACAACTTCCAGTTCTTTGTAGCTCTTAGTAAGTTTTTATCTTTTTGCTATCTCTCCTAATCCTTATTCTACCAACCGTTTACACAAACTCGTTGTTTCTTTCTTCTATGTGCCATGCCCCTTCAGGACATGAACGAACAAGGCTCTCCACAACTTCCGCCCGTTTGTAGCTCTTAGTAATTTTTATCATTTTGCTGTTTTTCATGATACCTGTTCTGCCAACCATGTACACAATCTCGTTCTTCTGTTCGTCCATTTGCCATGTCCCTTCTGAACATGTGTGATCATGGCTCTCCACAACTTCCGGTCTTTTGTAGCGCTTAGTAAGTATTATTATTTTGCTATCTTTCCTAATCTATGTTCTTTCAACCATTTACACTAGCTTGTTCTTCCTTTCTTCTATGTGCCATGTCCCTTCAGGACATGGACGAACGAGGCTCTCCACAACTTCCGATTCTTTGTAGCTCTTAGAATTTTTTTATTTTTTTGCTGTTTCTTAATGCCTGTTCTGCCAACCATTTACACAAGCTCGTTCATCTGTTCGTCTATGTGCCGTGTCCCTTCAGGACATGGATGATCATGGTTCTCCACAACTTCCGATATTTTGTAGATCTTAGTTAGTTTTTTATTTTGTTAATCCCTGTTCTGTCAATCATTTGCACTAAATAGTTCTCCTGTTCGTCTATGTGCCTTGTCACTTCAGGACATGGATGATCAGGGTTCTCCACAACTTCCGGTCTTTTGTAGCTCTTAGTAAGCTTTCATATTTTGCTATCTTTCCTAATCTATGTTCTGCCAACCATTTACACTAACATGTTCTTCTGTTCGTCTATGTGCCGTATCTCTTCAGGACATGGACGATCATGGCTCTCCACAACTTCCGGTCTTTTGTTGGTCTTAGCATTCATATTTTGCTATCTTTCCTAATCTCTGTTCTGTCAACCATTTACACTAACTCGTTCTTCTGTTCGTGTATGTGCCATGTCCTGAAGGGACATGGACGATAATGGCTCTCCACAAGTTCCGGTCTTTGGTAGCTCTTAGTAAGCTTTATTATTTTGTTATCATTTCTAATCTCTGTTCTGCCAGCCACTAGCTCTGTCTTCTTTTCTTCTATGTGTCATGTCCCATTAGGATGTGGACGATCATGGCCGTGTAAACGATTTTGAACTGAGTCACGGCTGGAACGTGTGCATTGTTCAGCTCCAGCTGAGATATAGAAGCAATGCAAAGTTTTTTGGTCTAATCTAGCACATATAATGATGAAGCATGGTAGAAGGAGATAGGTACTTCCTGGAGCGATAGAATGAGCCTTTTCCTCTTTTTTTTTCAGCAATCGATCCTATATATGAGTTCCACTTGAAGTCTGCAGTAAAGACCCAACAGGCGTTCAAACGATCCAGACTCGTTGAGCGTGCAGCCATTCATCGTTGCTGCACTGCATATGGTGACTATACGATCATCGTATTGGGCCGTATATATGATTTCCATATGTGAGGTCTGGCGTGAAATTGAGACCCAGTAGACGTTCAGAGTCTCGTTGAGAACGCAAATTTTTGTCATGACTGAAGAAAATTCAGTGTTTTCTCGGCAACCGTTGATGGGAATTTTGGAAAGATGTAGTCTTAAAATATCCCATTGCTGAAGCTTTTATTTTTTTTTAAATTTTAAACAAAAAAATGTACTTTAAATCCGTATAATAAATAAATAAACTATGTTTTATTGAAGTCGCCATATCAATTTAATTTCGTTGCTCGTGAGAAAGAAATATTAATACAGGTTTCGTACTTGTCCCTCAACTGCTGTTAATAGTGGGACACAACATCGTCCAAGAATGGAAATCATTCGAATTATTTATTGGTTTAAATCACATTTGGGGTGCGGTTTTTATAGTGTAGAAAACAAACGAGTTACATCTTAAGTAATGGTTTCTGACATTATTTATAAAAATTACGAAGACATGTCAGAATGCCAGTTGAAATGAAATCTCATTAAACGAAGGAGGGAGAGGGAGAGGGAGAGGGAAAGAGACAGAAAGTGAGACAAAGAGAAAAAGAGAGAGAGAAAGAGATAGAGGAATAGAGGGACAGAGAAATAGAGGGAGAAAGGGGGAGAGAGAATAAAGTAGCGAGTGTGAAAAAGGTAGCGAGAGAAAGAGAGCAACAAAAGCAGAAAGAGTGAGAGAGTGAGAGAAAGAGAGAGAGAGAAAGAAAAAGAAAGAAAAAAGAGAGAGAAAAAGAGATAAAGAAAAAGAGGGACAGAGAAATAGAGGAAGAAAGGGGGAGAGTGAAAAAGGTAGCGAGAGTGAAAAAGGTAGCGAGAGTTAAAAAGGTAGCGAGAGAAAGAGAGCAACAAAGGCAGAAAGAGTGAGAGAGTGATAGAAAGAGAGAGAGAGAAAGAAAAAGAAAGAAAAAAGAGAGAGAAAAAGAGATAGAGAGAGAAGAGAGGGAAAAGAGATAGAAAAGGGAGAAAGATAGAAAGGGAGATGAAAAAGGGAATGAGGGAAAGAGAGGTAAGGAAAGAGAGAGAGAGAGATAGAAAAGAGAAAGAGAGAGAGAGAAAGGGAGATGAAAGAGGGAGTGAGATATATAGAGAGAAAAACAGAGAGAGAGAGAGGGAAAAGAGAGAATGAGAGAAAAAGAAAGAGAGAGAAAAGAGAACGAGGGAGAAGAGAGAGAGACAAAAAAGATATAGAAAAGATAGAGAGAGAAAGGGGGATGAAAAAGGGAGTGAGAGAAATAGAGAGAGAAAGACAGAAAGAGAGAAAGAAAGAGTAAGAGAGAGAAAAGAGAAAGAGAAAGGTTGAAAGTGAAAAAGAGAGAAAGAGAGAGAGAGAGAAAAAGAAGGAGAGAAAGAGAAAGAGAGAGTCAAAGAGGGAGAATGACAGAGAAAAAGACAGAGAGAAAGGGAGAGAAAAAGAAAGAGAGAGAAAGAGAGAGAGAAAAAAAGAATGAGAGAATGTGAGAAAGCGAGAGTGTGAAAAAGAGAGAGAGAAAAGAAGAGAGAGAGAAAGAAAGAGAGAGAAGACAAAGTGATGGAAAGAGAGTGAAAGAGAGAGAGAGAGAAAGAAAGAGAAAGCGAGAGAAAAAGAGAGAAAGAAAAAGAGAGAGAAACGTTGAGAGTGCGGAAAAAGAAGGAAACACGTCATCATAACTTGGTGCATAATCAAGTCATGTCCATTTCAGCGATTCATTAAAACTCCCTCGCTTATTATTATTATTTATTTATTTTCCGTAACATTTAAAAAGTGCTAAAATGCGTTCCTCTTTATGTCTTTTTGCACCGTGTCCCTTCAGGACTTAGACGATCATGACCCACCACAGCTTCCTATCGTTTGGAACACTTTAAAATTTTTTTTTTTTTACTATTCTTCATATTTCCTGTTCTGCCATCATTTACACAAGCTTGCGTTTTATATGCCCTGTGAGTGTTAAAATCTCCAAGCCATTTTCCTCGTCATGAGTCCTAGAAATCTCAATCATCTCTTTATGATTCTAAGTAAAAATGTAATTTTTGTATCTGTTTTTCTTAAAGCTTAATCCGTCCATGGTATTCTCAGCATCCTTCTGTAGAGTCGCGTTTCTGTTGCCTCAAGTCTCCTCTTAACCTGTAAATTCTTTGTTGTAAAGGATGGACGACACTACATAGCAGTTCCACACGTTTTTCTTTGTATCTGACGAAGTTTTCTGTTTCTTAATACATTGCTTAGATTTTGGAAGGCATCTTTTGCTGTTCCAACGTCACATTTTCCGTAGTCAGTTAAAGCCCTGTCTGAATATTTAAAACACTATACCTGGTTGATTTTTGACATCCTCGTTTTGTAGCTAGAATCGTCGGCTCTTCCTCTTTTTGACAACTATACATTATATCTTCTTACTGCTAATTCTTACCTTTCCCAAAGGTATTAGTGAGAAACTAACGAAACAGGCTCGGTTATAATATCTAAATCACCTCTCAGATTCTATTTTCTGTGGTAATAACAGCTACTCTACACACACGCCTAACCCTAGTAGATTAAATGAAGTACATCCCACTCTTGATGCAACACCATCTTACTCCTGTTACTTCTCCTCATAAAGCGTAATTGTCTAAACAGATTTTTAGAGTGTAAGAATTTTTGGAAATTATAATGATTTACTGATACGAGTCCTGCTAATTAACCCGTAGTTGGGGGGGAAGATGTGGATTCGTGCCTTTCCCGAGGGTATTTACGCGTAAGTCAATATAACGAACCCGGCTGGAATTGAAACCTAGCTCTCAGATTTTTAATTCTGAGCCCTTATCCACTACATCACCAGAATATCCAAGCTTACAGCACCTGGTATACGAGAAGAGAGACCTCAACACCGCCGACTGAGCACCACCGACTCAGCGGCGGGACAACTCATGACTGAGACAACTCAGGATCGAGACAACTCAGCACCAGAAATACATAACTTTTTTTTTTATAAGCGAATAAAAGTAATTTATTAAGGATTAAAACTTTAATTAGTGAATATTTTTCTTTGAATAAGGCATTTATTTAAGAAATGTCTATAAATCTCACTCTTGGAGCGAAATATAATAATAATTATTGTTATTTTTATTGCAACATATCGCTACATTTCACCGACATATATGAGGGTGACATCTATAGACATTCATTAAACACAGACTTATACACTTACATGTATTAACGATACCGTTTTACATACACTTATACAAAAAAGCCTTTCTTTACATACTCCTTCATACACTCATACACACTTTAACGTCCAAAATGTTCCCCATACATATATATTATTTATTGCGTTAATACACGTGACACGTATCTGACCAATGAGAACTAAATATAAATCATAACATATCAGTAGTCTGTGACTCTTTGCTTTTTTCATTTCTATCTCGATTTCGACGAAGCTTTAATAAAAGTGAAACAAATTAGATTGAGATACATTTCCGACTTGTTCTTTATTTTATTTTATCATATATATATATATATATATATATATATATATATATATATATATGAAATAATGATATATATTTTTGTATATCAAGAACAATATTGGGTAAAAATGTATGACAGAGTGGAAAAGTTTTGTTGTGACGCGTTTCGTCCTTTAGTACTTCATCGGAATAAAGTTGTTATGTTGGTGCGACTGCACATGCGCTCGAAAGAGGGATGCTGGGAATTTTTTATTTATTTTTTTAATTTTGCCGATTTCATTTAGACTCTTTTTCCTTTCATCACTTTTATTAGTAGACATTCCACACTGTGATAATAGATAATATAAAGTTCTGTCAGGGATGATGAAATGTTGTAAGAGCCAGTGCTGAAATTTATTGTGGATGACCTTGGGATCAAGCCATTCTCTAGATATTTTCGTCATAGTGAATTTTCTTCTTTGATCAGAGTGTGGTCCGAAAGTCTTGTCATCTCCTACCAAAAAGTCATGAGAACAATAGAAGAAAAATAATACACTAATAAAAAGCAGATGTACTGGAATTAGTTTATTCGCTTTCATTGACTTTGTCATACAGCGAGAAGATCATTTTTGTGGCAGCCATCTGAGATAGAAAATTATATTATGTAGGAGCGACAAGACTTTCGGACCAGCCTGAACAGATATGGATATGAATCCAACAAGATGATAACATAAGATAAAGAACAAGTAGGAAATGTATCTCAATCTATCTCACATATTTATATATTATCTATTGCGTGAATACACGTGACACGTATCTGACCAATAAGAACTAACCAAAAATCATAATATACCAGTACTCTTTGCCTCTTTGTTTCTTTCATTTCTATCTCGATTTCGACGAAGCTTTAATAAAAGTGAAACATGTTAGATTGAGATATATTTCCGACTTGTTCTTTACTTTATTTTATCACCTTGCCGGATTCCTATCCATATCTGATCTACATTTGATCTTCAGCTCATATGTATATATCGGAAAACTATGGGAACTTCATTCTCCAAACGTCTTTATACTAGAATATCTATCTGGGGTCCAAGATTGTTTTAAAAAAATGAACTGAATAAAAAAAAATATCTTTCTTAAGTTTCTTTGAAAGGATACAAAAAAAAGAAAAAGAAACAAACAAAAATTATCACTGAACGTGACGACATCATTTCTTTTCCAGGGGTCAACCGATTTATTAGGCCGACTGAAATAAGTGCAACCTTCATTATTTAACCAATGGCCTCCTTTTTCAACGCTTCTACATGACAGCCATCGTTACATATTGTCTCCAGATTGATCTAGATTTATCTGCATCGTATCCGTGTTGAACTCTGCGATTAATTAAACCGAATACTGATAAGAACAGACGTTTGCAACTGGGGAAATAGATAAGAGTTGAAAGCGAAGCCAAAAAAGAAAACGGCCCCGCGCTCGTCGAAGCCATTGCGAGAATTCTATTCATTTAGATAAAGCCTGTACTATCCTCGGCAAAAGACAATACATTGTCGCTGGCGTTGGCAGTGTTTCTGAGTGTTCCTTCATCTGCACCGTGGACTACCAAATGAAGTCGGTTTTTCCATTTGTTTTAGATACTTCCATTCCATTATCTATGATGAATAATTCGCATCATGCATTTCTAAATATTACATCATTCTGTCAAAGAATAGCAAAGGAAAAAATTGTAAATCTAAATA
>CAHIKZ030003380.1:572500-600000 GCA_903632075.3 Acanthosepion pharaonis | reverse complement strand
AAGCATATTCTGCTGTGGAGTACCAAAGAGCTGTAACATTATTTCCAATACATTTCTACAGTAACATTATTTCTAATGCATTTCTATAGTAACATCATTACCAATACATTCCTCTAGTAACATTGTTTCCAATGCATTTCTATTGTAACATAAGTTTCTATAATAACATTTATTCAATACAATCTATTGTAAAATCATTTTTAATGAAATACTATAGTAACATTATATCCAATTCTTTCTTTTTATGTGACATGTCCTTTCAGGATATAGGCGATCATGGCTCTCCATTTCACTGTATACCTTGCAGGTGTGAACAAGTCTCTTCCCTCTGCTTCCTCCCCCTGAGCACGTTCTGTCATCCACCTGCTTAAGGTCGCTAGGTATACCATGCGTTGTTTTCTCTTCTCTTTCTTTCCCTCTATTCTACCCGTGAGTATCAGATTCTCCAGGCTCTCCTCCCTCATTATGTGTCCCAGAAACTTCAGCTGCCTCTTCCTGACGTTAAGTACATGTCTCCTCCTTGTTTGCATCCTCTCTAAGACCTCACCGTTGCTCACAAGCTCGGTCCATGATAACCTGAGAATCCTTCTGCAGAACCACATCTCCGTCGCCTCTCTTCTTCATCTTTAAGGAAATCGTCCAACATTCGCTGCCGTAAAGAAGGACAAATGTCACTCACCAAAGAAATCCTCCTGTCTCGTAATACTCTGCTCAGCTTTTGGAATGCGTCCTTAGCCATCCCAATATATCTACGGATCTCAGGGTATTATTCTTAATGCATTTCTGTAGTAACATCATTTCCAATTCAATTCTGTAGTAATATTATTCCCAATGCATTTCTATAGCAAAATTACTTCTAATGAATCCTATAGTAACATTATTTTTAGTGCATTCCGATAGCAACATTATTTCCAATACAATTCTATAGTAACATTATTTACAATGTATTTCTATAGGAACATTATTTATAATGCATTTCTATAGTAATATTATTTCCAATGCATTTCTCTAGTAACATTATTTTCAATGTAATTCTATAGGAACATTATTTCAAATGCATTTCTATAGTAACATTATTTCCAACGCATTTCTCTAGCAACAATATTTCCAATGTGTTTCTCTAGGAACATTATTTCTAATGCATTTCTCTAGTAACATATTTCCAATGCATTTCTCTAGTAACATTATTCCCAGTGCATTTCTATAGTAACACATTTCCAATGTATTTCTATAGGAAGATATTTCCAATGCATTTCTATAGTAACATATTTCCAATGCATTTCTGTAGTAACATTATTTTCACTTGCATATTTATAGTAACATTATTTCCAATGTATTTTTATAGTGACATTATTTCCAGTGCATTTCTATAGTAACATTATTTCTAATGCATTTCTATAGTGACATTATTTTCAGTGCATTCTTATACTAACATTATTTCCAATGCATTTCTATAGTGACATTGTGACATTATTTCCAATGCATTTCTATAGTAACATTATATCTGATGCATTCCTATAGTAATTTTATTTCCAATGCAATCCTATAGTAACAGAAAATGAGTTGAGTCATATCAACACTTGTTGCGATAATGTATTTTTTTCTATATTGTAGTCTTTTTATTACATTTTATAGTTAGAGCGTGAGACTGATTACCGGTCATCAGAAGGCTGCTTAGTTGTCCTTGGTCTCCTCTATATTATTGTAAACTGTCATATGTTTTTTTTTATGTTTAACATGAACCAATTTAAATACGGCTATCGAGTACGTGAAAAGAGTCACAGGGGTTCAGTTTTTATTTTTATTTAATAGCGTTGAAGACAGGTAAGCAGACAGAGGGGAAATGTTTGCTCTCTTTAGGGAAGTAGCGATTTCATTTTTATGTGGCTGACGACAACTGAGACGAAGAGTTTCGCTTCAAGAAGAGCGTTCATTGCGCATTAGTCCCTGTCGACGGATGGAACATGGCGAAATAAATAAAATAAAAGTATTTAATCGAAAACAGATGAATATTTTTCGAAAAAGCTCATACACACAAAAAGAAAGTTTGCTAATATGTCTACCCACAGCTCAGTTTCGTTGGGGGCAAAGGGAGATAGTGGATCTTTAACCGGGTAAGTCAGATTTTTTTTGTTTTTGTTGCGTTATCTTTAAGATGGTTGGTAGCCAGGGGGAAGTGTAATAAAGAAAAAAATGAAAGAGAGAGAGAGAGAGAGAGAGAGAGAGAGAGAGAGAGAGAGAAAGAGAGAAAGAGAAAGTGAGACAGAAATGTAGTCCAAAAGCAAGGCAGCAAAGGGGAAGATGAAAAAGGTAAATAAAAAAGAAATCTCGAGGAAATTATTATTATTATTATTATTATTATTACTGCTACTACTACTATTATTATTGTTACTACTACTAGTACTATTATTATTATTATTATTATGTAGTCTAAAAGCTAAAAGAATAAATTAGAAAAGAAAAATAGACCAGGAGGAGGAGGAGGAGGAGGAGGAGGAGAAGAAGAAGAAGAAGAAGAAGAAGAAGAAAGAAATAGCGGAGAAAGAAGTAAGAGAGGGTAAAAGCGAAAACTAGGAAAGGGGAGGAGGGAAAAGGAAAAGGAAAGAGAGAGAAAAGACAAAATCATTAGTGAAGAAGAAGAAGAACATGTAGAAGGACAATTAGTAGTAGTAGTAGTAGAAGAAGAAGAAGAAGAAGAAGAAGAAGAAGAAGAAGAAGAAGAAGAAGAAGAAGAAGAAGAAGAAGAATGAAAACAGAAATTTAGAGAAAAAAGGAAAAGGAAATAAAAAGAAGCCGGAAGCAAAGTCGGGGAAATTATGGAAATGAGAATAAAAGAGGGCAAAGAAAAAGAATGGTGGGAGAAAAGAAAAAATGAGTAGTCAAGAAGAAGAACTAGGAGGAGAAGGAGGAGGAAGAAGAAAGATGAGGAGAGGAGGAGGATTTGGAAGGAGGAAAAGAGGGAGGGAGAGAAAGAGAAGGGTAGAAACAGAGAGAGAGAGGGGGGAGGGAAACGGAGAGAGGAGAAAATCCGGGTTCCTTGTTGGGAGTATAGGATGCAGAGAGACAGGAAGAGAGAGAGAGATAGAGAGAAAGAGAGAGGGGGGAGAGAGGGGAAGAAACAGAGAAGGATGGGAATAAATCCGCTCTCCTTATTGAGGGTGTGGGATGGGCAGAGAGAGAAAACAGAGAGAGAGAGAGAGAGAGAGAGAGAGGGAGATGAATAAATCCGAGCTCCATATTCAGAGGATGAGATGGAGAGAGACAGAGAGAAAAACAGAAAGAGAGAGAGATAGAAAAAGAGGAGGACAGAGAGAAAAGAAGAAGGAGAGGAAAGGAGAGAGGACAATTTCCAGGCTTGTTGGGAGTGTGAGATGACGAGAGAGAGAGAGA
This sequence comes from Acanthosepion pharaonis, assembly GCA_903632075.3. Lineage (NCBI taxonomy): Eukaryota > Metazoa > Mollusca > Cephalopoda > Sepiida > Sepiidae > Acanthosepion > Acanthosepion pharaonis. The sequence continues at coordinate 596,610 of CAHIKZ030003380.1, read as the reverse complement.
GAGAGAGAGAGAGAGAGAGAGAGAACAAGTCCGGTCTCCTTATTGAGAGTGTGGGATGGACAGAGAGAGAGAGAGAGAAACAGAGAGAGAGAAACAGAGAGAGAGAGAGAGAGAGGCGAAGAAACAGAGAGGGAGGGGAATGAACCCGGTCTCCTTATTGGGAGGTCGGATGGACAGAGAGAGAGAGAGAGAGAGAGAGAGAGAGAGAGAGAGAGAGATGAAAAAATACGGGCTCCTTATTGAGAGTGTGGGATGGACAGAGACACAGAGAGAAACAGAGCGAGTGAGGTGAAGAAACAGAGAGGGGGGGAAATAAATCCGGTCTCATTATTGAGATAGTGGGGGGGGAGACAGAGAGAGAAATAGAGAGAGAGAAAGAGAGAGAGGGGTGGAGAGCAGAGAGAAAGAGAGAGAGAGAAAGAAGGAGAGAAACGGAGAGAGAAGAAAATCCGGGATATTTGTTCGGAGTGTGAGATAACGAGAGAGAGAAAGATAGAGAGGTGGGAGAATCCCATAGAGAGAGAGGGGAGAGAGAGAGAGAGTGGAAGGGAGAGAGAAACGGAGAGAAGACAAAATCTGGGCTCCTTGATTGGAGTGTTAGATAACGAGAAAAGGAGAGAGAGAGAGAGAGAGAGAGAGAGAGAGAGAGAGAGAGAGAAGGAGAAACAGAGAGAGAGAGGGGGACAAATCCAGTCTCCATATTGAGAATGTGAGATGGACAGAGATAGAAAGAGCAACAGGGAGACAGAGAGAGAGAGAGAGAGAGAGAGAGAGAGAGAGTTGGGAGAATCACAGAGATATAATGGATTAGGAATTTAATGTTGGATGATAAAAATGGCGAGGTGTATGGAATAAGTTTCGATATAAACGCGATGACATTTTATTTTTTACTGGCTCTTGGCGAATTTTGCCGATCTTCATGTATTTCTTACTGATTTCAATGAAAGAAACATGTTTCTAAGACATTTTTTGTTGAAAACATGAAAAGCAGTCAAAGAGACGGTTCAAACTGAAACACTACCATTATATGGAACGCGCTCGGGAATTCGACATTGCTGACACCTGATCCTTAATAATATCTAGCAAAAATATTTGTGCTGTAAACATTTTTTAATAATGAATGCGCCCCTCAAAAAATAAATAAATAAATAAATGTCTTTTCTTCTGACGAATGACTTCTCTTCCTCTCCCACTCGCGGTAACCCATTACGTCTTAGTGGCATTATCGCCTTACTTGGGTTAAATGATTAAAACAAAAACAATAAAAAAAAAATAGGGAAAGGAAAGGAGAAAGAAAAAATGGCGTCTTATCTTACCCTGCATCCTTCGTCAAAGATGTTGAAGAGCTAATGAAACGAAAGATGAAGTACTTAGTAGACACAAGTCCTTACGCCATGAAATCTAAGCAGGGTTTCGCTAAGGAATGGATGTGGACCCCCTCCCCCGCATCAAAAAAAAAGAAAAAAGAAAAAAAAAGAAGAAATATAAACAACAAAAAGCCTCCAAAAGCGCATGCGCGAAAAATATATCTAGCATAAAAAAAGTCTCATTAACTCGCTCCCTAGCTGATTCATGATCACAGACGCGGATCAAGGATTTTATGCAAAGCTTTAATGTGGACTGGGGAAAGAGTGGGGGTTGTGGTTTCTAGGTACCTAACACATAATGAGCTTATCGCACGTTTTACCTGTACGTGACCATGTTGAAATCAGGTTTACTTGTTCATAGATTGCACATCTGGAATGGCTAGTATGATCTTCCGGCATCTGGTTTAGCCAATAAGCTGAAGAGAAAGTCGGGAAATTTCTCCTGAGCGAGTCACTACTCAAGCGTGCTTGTAAAATATAAAATACCCCACTGGCGCATAAATCAAGGATAAATGCTAAGGGAAGAAAATAATAGGAATAGGAAAACACGCACATACACACACATACTGAACGCACACGCACACAATTACGATGAACATTTTAGACTCTAAAATTTCAAGGATTCAGTCTGTTTTATGGTAAGGGGATAATTTAAATTGTGAAGACGCGATGTTTGTAAAAGCACAGAACTGAGGCAGAATGTTAAACTGCCAAGAACGCGCACCGCATGCTTATAAACATGTCCAGCATTAATTTGGAAATAAATTCTCAGACGAAAGCCGAAAGTATTGAGAAAAATTCGAACAATACATATTTTCAACCTCAGCCCAGAAAATAGAAAAATTGTTAGAATAAAAGACAAAGATTCATGAACAAACACTTTACGGCAATTTTCACACTTCGTGTGCGCCCCCCCCCCCCAAGAAAAAAACTGTGTTTGAAAAAAAACGATTTTTCCCTTCACACAGCTTTTTAACTACTGTAACTTTTCGGCAATGTTCATTGTTTTAAAAGAGATATATATATATATAAATTATTTATTTAAAAATGATTCCAACTCGCGACATAAAAAGGTCTCATGTTTCAAAAAATAAGAGCCTGTTCCATCTTCAATAAATTTTTTGAGAAGATGGAACAGAGTTAAAAACTCTGTTTTAATTCAAATAATTATTTTTGAAGTTTTGGCCTTGCTTTGAAACATGAGACCTTTATGTCGCGAGTTGGAATCATATTTTTAAATAAATAATTATATTTATGCTCTACATTTGTATCGAGCACTATATTTTAAAAAATAATAACTAAAATACTAAGGAACTTTGGATCTACCTAACCAGTTTTCCTATTTTCTATATATTTTTCACAAATATATATATATATATATATATATATATATATATATATATATATATATATATATATATATTTAAGTTATGAGGAACTTGGTAATCCGTATGGGTAATCCCAAGGAGGATGAAATCCTGAGAGCTCAATGTAAGTCCAGAGCTAATATTTAAAAGAAAAACAGACTACTTTAAAATGATTTCAATTTTGGAAGTGCTATCTGATGATCCGGCGTCCTTTAAAAGGACTCTGGTGAAATAAATTATTATAATGGTACCTTAAAGTAGTCTGTTTTTCTTTTAAATTTTTATATATATATATATATATATATATATATATATATATATATGAAATAATAAAAAATATTAAAAAAATAAAATCTTCAGACACACTGGGTTGTAGATTAATATTCTTTCGTTTTTTTATTATTAGATCATTTAGATTCCTCGACTAGTTTCGGCCAAAATGGTCATCATCAGGAGAAGAAATATTTCTGTTTGCTGGTAGCAGTAAACTACGGAAATGAATGTCTTGATGGAGAAAATGAACTTTTATCTGTAGTTTTCATTTGTTTTTTTTAAATTTTATCTTTTAACATGAATCTTTTAACATTCCTTGTGTTGGTCAAACAGTCTCTTTTAAGTTGTTATTTGAGATAAGAGCTATATATATATATATATATATATATATATATATATATATAATTATTTATTTAAAAATTATAACATCACTACAAAAAAAATTTAACAATTATACACTAATCATATACTTGGGTATATAATAATAATAATCGACTCTCCCGTCGAGATTAGACGTATGAGGGTCAAGCAGATCAGTTTCAGGAAACCGACAGCCCGACACCGGCACATGAGATTTGATTATAGTGGTGAAGGCTTCGTGCAGGACCATCCACACTTTTTGAAGGGACGAATACAGAGACCTGGTGCACCGAATGCTACAAGGTTCCCAAACGACCCTCCGCAGGTTTTGAATTTAGAGTTGTCCTTCTCCTAGACCAGTTGCCATCCAAGGCTATAGAACCCAGTCTGTCCTGCTATTTTACCCATAGCTGGAGACTTTATGGGTATTTATATATATATATATATATATATATATATATATATATATATATATATATCTAAAGAGCCAGGAAAACCTATCTAGGTTTCACCTAAACGGATCTTCAGGGTAAGCCAGCATATGTTGAAGATCCGTTTAAGTGAAACTTGGGTAAGTTTTCCTGGTTCTTTAGGATGTATTTTATCTATTCCCGCTCTTCTTACCGTATTAAGCACTCTACGTTTTAGTCTTCCTACTCGCTTGGTTTTTTTTTTCTTTGGACTAAAGACTTAAGGCACTGGTCGATTTATTTCGCCCTGTTCGGATGTTTTTAGTTCTTTTTTTTATTTCCAATTTTTTATTTTCCCATATCTATAAGTTGTGTTATCCGAAGTTTTTTTCCTAACCGAGTATTACTCTTAATATATATATATATATATATATATATATATATATATATAGATATATTATTTAAAATTTGTGCATTTAGGCAGCAAATTCTCTTCTAGGCATATCTGATTAAATAAGTTATAGATTTTCAACGTCAAGTGATGCTATTGTTTCATTATTAGGTTTTTCATTTTTTAATCTCTCTCTCTCTATATATATATATATATAAAACAGAGAATGTCTGTGTGTGTGTGTATCTGTCTGTGTGATATCTTTTCACTCGAGACCCATCCAACCGATTTTGACCAAATTTAGTATATACATTCTACAATTTAACAGATAGGTTCCTAGCGTAATAAATCGGTAATTTAAAAAAAATCAATAATCGATAAAGCCGATCAAAATTCGATAATTTCAACATTTTTCCTCCGATTTCGTTCAAACTCGGTATGTAGGTTACTTACATCGTGACGATCTCAGCGATCCCTCATTTTTATTTCTACACCATTGCGTTTAGCGAAAAACCGCGAAAACTAAAAATTTCAACACAACAATTTCATTTTAAACTCCCTCAATTTTTAAGCAATCTAATATAAACTTTACTCAATTGTAGCCAACAATAAGTTGATTGTTTAACAGTCATTTAACTTGACAACTGAGTCTACCCATACAGTGAAAACCCGCGTAAATAGTGAAAAATGGCGATTTTTACTGGTTTCTTTCTTGTTTTTCATTGATCTTTAAACCAGTTTTCATCAAAGTTAACAATTGCTTTATAAATGTACCCTCTTTTACATCACTGCTAGCACACTGACAAATTGAATTTAAAAAAATTCTAAAATAATTTTGGTCTGAAGTGGGTCTTCATGTTGCCTGTTTTACCCCTTCATGCTCTCGGCTAAATTCGATTGAATAAATACAGACAACTTCTGTTATATCAGTAACTTCATTAATTCCAAATGTTTTTGTTTTTTTTAATGAAAGTACTTTAAAGTAATTGAAGAAGATAGACCCTGTTACATCTAAACATGATACTGTTTTTGCTCCATTCTAATTGAACGCTTTTTCTGATCGGCCAGCTGGGTATGGCTGCTATTATTTGTTCAAGGGTTGATTTAATGCTGCATTTATTAGGCATGTATAGTGTAATTAATTGGTTAGTCGTTTTAGTTAGTTGGTAAACAGGAGTAAGAATTTGGGGTATAAAGGGCAGAGTGGAAAGTTAGGCTCGTGCGTTTTGATAGAATATCAAATTTGGTAGAATATATATATATTTTTTCTTAAGCATTACGCCCCAAGCAAGGCGTGAAGCCACTAGGATGCAGGGGGTTGCGGAAGATTTGGAGCGAGAGCAGATAGGAGTGATAGAAGAAAGGACGAGGAGAGGGATAGTGGGTAGATCAAGGTAACTGGAGATGTCGATTGACATTACATTTGAATAGTTGGAGATTATAGCTCTCAGGGAAACAGTAATTGTGGAGGGTGTTCCACTGGCGAGAGGTGCGAGGTATGAAGCTATTGGAGTAGAAGAGACGGCTACATTTAAAAGTTTCTACAGTGTAAGGGTGGGAGCGGGATGCCAGCCTCGTAGGGCGCATGAATTCATGGAGTCTGGGGACCAGTGAAAGCAGCTCATCAGAGCAACTACCATGGAAGTACTTGTAGAAAAGACAAGGAGAGGCGACGGCGCATCTGTGAGAGAGTGACTGTAGACGAGACGCCAGATCAGGGCCAATTATATTACATATCCGTCTCTGGATCTTGTCAAGAACTCCGAAGTAAACAGAAGGTGCCCCAGACCATATATGGCAGCAATACTCCATGCAAGGGCGAATGGTTGTTTTGTATATTTGAAGTATCGATTCCGGGGAGAAAAATTTCCTGGCGCGGCACAGGGAGCCAACTTTCCTCGCGGTGGAAGAAGCAATTGACTCAATGTATTTGTTCCATCTCAGGTCAGCAGTCAGCGTGAGACCGAGCAGACGCAGGGAGTTGCTCTCAGGAAGTTGACTATCAGACATTTTAATGGGGGGCAGGGAAGGATCTCTATGGTGGTTAATGGAGAGTAATTTATATTTGTTACTTGACTATCATGCCAAAATTTGAAAATTTAGTTATAATCTTACTACTTAGCTAAAAGGGAAAATTTATAAATTAATCACAGCTAACAATGCGAAACAATATAACAATATTTACAATATAAAACTTAACAAAATACTCGGCGACTATAAACCAGGATACATTTAGAGTTTTATCAAAATGCACAAACCTAACTTTACACTCCGCCCTATTACATCACAAATTCCTACTCTTGTTTACTTACTAACTAAAACTTAACCAATTAATATATATATATATATATATATGAAGAAAAATATACAGAAAAAACAAACAAAAATCTTAATATGCAATTATGCTGTATTAATGTTAATATAAAGTCAACGTCGGACGTTTCGGTCTATTTTAGACCATCTTCAGGACATTTTCATTTAAACATAATTAACATTAGAACATATAAAAATTCAACACGAAAAGACGATGGACATAAGAGCACAACTAATCCAAAATTTTTATATAAGATCAGCGTTCCGTTTAAATCTGATCACGTCGTTGTCACGTGGGCGATGTTGTGAAAACGTATTCGAAGATGATTTCCAAATATTAAAATATTAAAAAAGTCGATTGAACTATTTTATATAAACAGTTCAAGAAATCCCTTCCGTTGATATATGAATACGCATAAGTTATTCCCAATAATCCCTTGAAGATGAAATTGAACTAATGCTTTTGATTTAATTATAAAATTAAATTTGAAGTTTTTAGCTTCCCCTTTTGAAACATGGTTATTACTGTGTAGCAAAAAAAAACATATTTTATATCACTTAATATATATATATATATATATATATATAAATCAATTCACACGAAGACGCAATATGCTACTCGTAGTAAAAAGAATGAATATTCCGAGTGTAACAGCAAAATTGTCCAATAGATTAAGCTCTGAACCGTTGTATCTTTGGCATGATTAATTATATCTTAATATTGTATCTTATTATAATATCTTATTATAATTATGCTTGTCCCTCCCTTAGTTAGCACGACCGTTACGTCCTGTCATTACCTCATAAATAATGGAGTATTCCATTTTGATCGCGTAGAAAAACAGAAAAACATACCAGACACGCTACTTGGTTTCAGTGAGAAAGAAAGAAAGGTAGAAGTGTCTAACGTCTGTTTCGGTGATATAGAAAGAGTTGACAATTTTAAATCTTTTAAATTGTGCGCACTTATTTCCTAAAATAATGACCAATACTCCTCTACCGTATGTAATAGTAAAATTGTAAAAATCGTGTAAAGTGTCCAATTGTTAAATTAAGCTTTTGCATCTTGTAAATGATTAAAGAGAGCTTACTGGAATTCTCCGAGGTTTTTATAACACTATTAGACTTTGAAGATGGAAGCCAGAGTATGAACGTTGGTACCATTACTGAAGGCCTGAATGATCTTTTTCCTCTTGACATTGCTCAATTTGGTAGACGTTGTGGGCCTGACAGAAAATGATTTTAGCCTGTTCTCTTTCTAGCTGAATAGCTCACAGGGCTTTTCAGTGGTTGTTACGATAAATAGATGGCTAACCGTCTTAATCGAAAATCTGGAAAAAAGAAATTCAATTAGTTTAGTGGTTTTTTAGATATTAAACATTTTGTGGGATGGACAATTATGCTGTTACACGATATAGACAATTTTGCTGTTACAGCCGATATATATATATATATATGCATACTCCATTAAAAACAACAGACAAGGCGCTACGATTAAGCTTTTTATTCTATTTTTCTTGTGTTCGAACAAGTGTTTTCTTTTTTGGACACAAAGTATGTAGAAACTGTCCAAATGTTCTATAATTCCGAGCTCTTTCCGTTATACTTTTAGCCATTATCAAGGATGATTTTATTTTTATTTTTTTAATATAATTGGGTGTGTGGATTGTGTGTATGTTTTTAGTGTTATAGAGATGTTTTATTTTCCGAACACAGTTAGCACATTGTGGCCGTGTTCGTAGTTAATAGTAAGTGTTGGCTTTTTCTTTTTTATTATTAAGGCTTCCATTATTTTTAATCTTTTTTTCATGTGGATGGGGTTATTATGTTTGTATTTTCTACTAGTATATTTAAGATGGAGTCTGGTAAGTTTGTGTGTGTGTGTGTTTAAATGGATTCTAATAGAGCTGTGGTCAGATAGGTGTAACGTAAGACGTCTGGATAAACATGTGGTTGTGTAACCGATGTAATTATTTATGAGTCCGGTTTGATCAGGAACACAGTTCCTTAAGGGGCATTTGAACTCATACATAATGTTCGTTCTTTGTAATTTTGACTTTTTCTGGTGAGGATAAGGTTATCTGTTTTAAATTTTTTGTAGTAGATAATTAATTTTATTTTTTATTCGGTTCAGTTGGGGTAGTGTATTTATTTATAATATTTCTAAGTGAAGATTCATCTTCCTAGTAGCTAATGTGCACTTTGTTTATGTAGAAATGTTTATATAATTTTTGACTGTATGTTAACTATCGTTGTTATTTACTTTGGGAAGAAATAGTCTAATTTGGTGGCCTATAAGGTGGCTAGGGACGCATTTGTTAATTAGATTCTCTTTTATATTATTGACTTCTTTAAGGAAGGGTAGTCGAAAGAATGAATTCTGGTGTGCTCTTTTTAGGAAGTTTTTTTTTTATTACTGCTATTTTGCATCTAAGTGAGCATTCACTTTTAAAGTTAAAGTGGCAAGAATTTCTACTAGTGGGTTTTTATATAATGAGATGATAAGTGTTATTATTATATTCTACGAGAACATCTAAGAATGGTGGTTTATTTTTTTGTCTAAGTTCGTAGGTAAAGTTAAGGAGAGATCATTTTTCAAAGAGTATCTATTTCTTCGGTGTTATTTGCTAAAACAAAAATATCGTCGACATTGCGGACATATATTTTAGGTTTACAAACTTGTTTAAATATATTTGAGACATGTAATAATTGGAAAAACATGGGACGAGTGGATTTCCCATGCTAACGCCATTAGTTTCGGTGTAAATGTTGCCATTATGGTCATAGTATGGGACTTTGCCTGTGCATGCGTGTAATACTTTTCTGAGTATAAATGGCAGAGGGATAGTATTATTAGTATACACAGAAGTGAGGATAATGTCAATGGTTTGATCGACAGGGACGTTGGCAGATAAGTTTTTGATTTCACGTGACGCTATGATACCTTGGTTTGGTTGAGTAGTTTTTTAATATTTGGAGGAATTTGTGGGTGGATTTGATGCTGTAATTGGTAGATAGGTATGGAGTGATGAAGTCGTTCAAGAATTTTGATCGTTCGTATATAGGTGTTGGGATCTGGGAAATAATTGGTTGTAGCGGGTATCTGGGCTTATGGGTTTTTATATTACCATATAAATATCCAGGTTGGAAGTCTCCAATGATGTTTTGGATTTTCAAGGAAACGACTTTTGCATTGTGAGCTGTTGTTAGTTTGTTGGCGGACATTTTTAGGGTCTTCGTAGTGTTTCTGTTTAGTTTGGTGAACTTAGTTCAGTCATCAGTAATGTTTTGTAATTTTCTGTGGTAATCAGCTTTATCCAAAATTACATGTGTATTAGCTTTTGTCAGCTCGTCTGATGACAATGTTAGGCTTATTTTTTAGTTCTTTCGCGGCATTTTGTTGCCAGGGGAGCGGTTTTTCATAATATTATATATATATATATATATATATATATATATATATATATGTTGAAACTTGACTAATGCATGGAATAATAATGCAACACAAAATGTACTTAGAACAAAATGTATTGAAACAAGAAAGTGTACACAATATTTACATATAGTCTTTTGTATATTCCTGGTAAGACCGTTCCTGGAGAATGTGTTGGAGTCGCAGTCGGGCAGAGTCTCTGGTTGAATCTCTTGATTCCTCCCTCTTTTCCCGGTACCAACCATATTTATATGGTCGGTACTCCACTATGCAAATTAGGTGGATCCTACCACAACATATATATATATAATTAAATAATTCATCGAGTCTAGAAAAAACCTCAGCAGAATGCAGAAATATATCATTATTATACTTTTGGGGCTCATCAGCAGTGCGCATCCATTACCGAGACTAGAAACCCGGACAGTTACGTTATCAGGCAAACGTTTTAAGAAGTAAGAGGGTACAAATGAAAAGATCTGAAATTGTCAACACTTTCCATTTCATTGAAACTGACGTTAAACATTTATATATTCTTTTTTCTTTCTTTCTTTGTCTATTTCATTTTCTCACTGAAACCAAGTAGCATCTCTGATATGTCTTTTCCGTTTTTTCTACTCGATCAAAACGGAATAGTCCATTATTTATGAGGTAATGACAGGACGTAACGGTCGTGTTAACTAAGAAACTAAGGGAGGGACAAGCATAATTATAATAAGATATTATAAGATACATTATTATAAGGTACAGATATTATTATAATTATAATAATTATAATAAGCTACGTAAAACTGGAAACGCATCTCATTTCACATCAGGGATAATGTTATACCAAGACTTCAATGTTTTATTATAGAAATTATCTTTCTTCCATGGGAAAGAAATAACGAATTTTCTTCATTTCTAAGGCGTATGATATGTTGTGGAAATGGCTTGATTCTTTTAATAGTGCGACCCGTACTACGATGTATTTGAGGACTTCAAATATCTTGGATCTCAAGAGATTTCCTAAAAAGACTTCATGGTCCGCAAAGCTCTTGCACGGGTTGCGTGGATCAAACTTCACATCATTTGGCGGTCGAACCTCCCGTCCTCCTTAAAAATCCAAACCTTTCGAACATTGACTGAACCAGTCCTGCTGTATGGATCAGAACCTTGGACATGATCTGCTCGTCTTGAAAGACGTCTAGATGGAACATATATAGATCTACTTAAAAAAATTCAGAACATCAGTTGGAGATTCCATGCAATGCTTAACACAATTTACAGAGAACTGAGACCAATCTCTCTTAAGCTCAAACAAAAAATATTACACGCTTAGAAAATGAGAGATATACAACCTGTTGAGATTTTTGACTGAATTCTACGAAGAAAATTTAAAAGGGAAAAATAGAAATATTTAAAGAGAAAAAAAAACTTATTTATTCTTTTCGTATGCGTCAAGAGCCATGTAACACCAGGTTCTGAAGGAATATATTTTGATATAAAAACATTACCAACAATACTCACTTATATTAAAATTTAACAAATTTCACAAGATTTGGCATTCACAACCTTCCATCCTCTATAAAGTTCAAACATCTTGAACATTGATTGAACCAGTTCTACTGTATGGATCAGAAACTTGGATATAATCTGTTCCTCTTGAAAGACGACTCGATGGAACATATAGAAATTTGCTTAGAAAAATCCAGAACATTAGTTGTAGGTCCCATGCAACGCTTAACACAATTTACGGAGAACAGAGACAAATCTGTTTTATGCTCTAACAAAAACGATTACTGTTGCCGGCCACTGCCACTGAGCGGATAGGGAAATCTCATCTTTACTCCTATGGCATCCTTCTGGAAGTGTCTTCTCACGAAAATTGACATTCCCAGACACCATAGCTCGGGACTCAGTGTTGGACACTGGGGATGTGGGGACATCAATACAGGACCGAACAGTGTGAAAAGAGATTGTTAATGGCGTTCCGACCAACCATAGGGAGGACGAAGGATGATGATGATGATCATCATCATCTTGTAGTGCATCTTATGCGACCCACAGCTCAGAAAAAGCTGTCCATACACGAATTAACCTGTAGCTGTGCCGGACAAAATGAACAAATTACCCAACAAGTAGAAACATTTAAATATCTGCGAAGTGTTTTAACAGAGGACGGAAAATGCGACACTGAAACAGGCGGTGCATGGGGATAGCGAAAGATGCCTTCCAAAAGCTAAGCAGAGGATTAAGAAACAGAAAAAACTTCTTTAGAAACTAAGAGAATAGTATTGAATTATTGCGTGATATCTGTTGTTCTGTATGCAAGTGAATGCTAGACAATCCCCTCAAAGATGAGGAAGAGGCACAAAGCAACAAAAATGTGTTTCTACAGAAGGATGCTGAAGATACCATGGTTAGAATATGTGAGCAACGATGAACTTTTAGAGAAAATGGAAACGAAAAGGAAACTTATGCTTAACATCAGGAAGAGACAGAAAATTCTGGGAAAACATAATGAGGAAAGCGGGCTCGGAAAATCTGATACTCGCAGGGCAGATTGTAGCGATAGCGGAAAACAATGCATCAGATACTTAAAAGAATGGCAAAAAATGATCAGGAGAAATAACAAAAAGACAAAATTTATTATGAGCTACGGATGGTAGAATATTGTGGAGAGCCATGAATGCCTACGTCCTGAAAAAAGTGGGGAGAGCTGCAATAGAAGGGAAAAATATAATCGTACAGCCGCTTTTAATGGACACACAATAGTTTTTGATTAATTGCTTTATTGTAGAGAATGCGAGAACAATAATTGCCATGTGAAATTCGTAAACAAGTAAGTGTAGGTGCGCGGGCGCCCGTGCGTGTGTATGTGTGTGTGTGAGTGAGAGAGAGAGAGAGACAGAGAGAAGGAGAGATAGAGAGAGACAGAGATAAAACAAGGGGAGATCAAGTGTGTGTATGTGAGCGAGAGAAAGATGCAACAAGGAGATAGCGACTGTGTGTGTGTGTGAGAGAGATAAATCTAGAAGAGAGCGAGTGTGTATGTGTGGTTGAGAGAGATAAAACACGGAGACAGCGAGCGTGTGTTTATGAGAGAGAGAGAGAGAGAGAGAGAGAGAGAGAGATGCACCAATGAAAAAGCGACTGTGTGTGTATGTGTATGAGAGAGTGATAAAACAAGGAGAGAGCGAGTGTCTGTGTGTGAGAGAAAGAGAGAGAGAGAGAGAGAGATAGAAAAAATAAGGAGAGAGCGAGTGTGTATGCGAGAGAGAGATAAATCAAGCAGACTACGAGCGTGTGTGTGTGTGTGAGAGAGAGAGAGACGTGTAACAAGGAAAAAGCGACTGTGTGTGTATATGAGAGAGTGATAAAACAAGGAGAGAGCGACTTGTGTGTGAGAGAGAGAAAACAAGGAGAGAGGGAGTGTGTGAGAGAGATATGAACAAGGAGAGAGCGAGTGTCTGTGTGTGTAAGAAACAGAGAGAGAGAGATAGAAAAAATAATGAGAGAGCGAGTGCGTGTGTGTGAGAGAGAGAGAAAGATAAAACAAGGAGAGAGCGAGTGTGTGTGTGTGTGTGTGTGAGAGAGAGATAGATAGATAGAGAGAGAGATCAACAAGGATCAAGCGATTATGTGTGTTTGTCTGAGAGAGAGAGATAAAACAATGAGAGAGTGAGTTTCTGTGTGTGAGAAAGAGAGTGAGATAGATAGATAGATAGATAAAAAGATAAAGTTAAAAGATAGATAGATAAAGAGAGCGAGTGTGTATGTGAGAGAGAGATAAAACAAGGAGACAGCGAGCGCGTGTGTGTGTGAGAGAGAGAGAGAGATAAATGCAACAATGAAAAAGCGACTCTCTCTGTGTGTGTGTTTCGGATAAAACGTTGATTTAGCGGAATCTGTTGTCAAAATCAGTTTACACGGCAGAAATTGAAACACAATAATCAAATTTATCAATTATCTTTGCTCATTAATGCAACTGATTAATTTTTCATCGTCTTAAATGAATGAGATTAACCATAGATTGTATAATTACCCGGGCACAAACGGAGCAATTGAAAGGCATTTCTTTTAGCGACGTGAGAGCTTCGGGTACTTAGGCCGAGGCGGAGGATACATCTTTTTTGGCTTGGCGGGTGGGGGGGGGAACCTCTTCTTGAACGATTTATTCCTCCCTACCACACAGAAAGGAATTACAGTAGAATCCCTGACAACCGGACTAAGAAGGCCATCCGGATATGAGGAGTTGGTTACAAAGTCCGGATATGAGAGGTTATATTTAGATTAAAATAAAAGAACTGAAATCAGGTTTAACATTTATTTTCAATGTTTTATAGTAAACAAAATAAGCTAATGATGAGGGAAATTTAACGGAATTGATTTTAAGGAAAAAGAAATAAATTATGCAATTTTTAGTGAAAATTCATGAAAATGAGTATGCCACTTATGCAAAACAAATAATGTAACGAGGATTTTTTTTTAAAAATCCCTGTTGCATGATGATTCTTTCTCTTTTAATGTCATTCTCAACTTTTTCCGCATTTCGTTTTGCTTTTATGCTTGAAATTTTTTAAACGAAAGACACTTTTTTTTAACTCTGCGTGCGTTATTGCAATCGTCATAGGTGAATGCTGGCTTTCTTTCCATAAAACTGATAAACTTTTCGATAGCTTTTTCAATTTTAGTCCAGGTTTCATCACAAAATGTTTTTTTTTTATTTCCTTGTTCATTGTGATAGTGTAAAAGCCGGAGAATAGTTTCTTTGGAAGATTTTATATCATACAATGTTGGCATTCTTATTTTGAACTCAGCCATTATTTACATTGAACTTTCACAAACGTCTAGTCTGTTTAAAATTTCCCCTTTTTGCGATAACTCCAAATTTGTTCTTTTCCTCTTATTCCCATCATCTTTTGCACCAGTACACGCCATTAGGGTGACATAAGCATAAGCAATTATCCAAAGTAAATTTCCTGAAAAAACAGAAATTTCAAATCAGTTACATATTACCAAAATAGTTCAAATAAACAAATCAAAATCAAGTCCAGATAGCGGAATTTCGGATATGAGGCACCCCGGGTATGAAGGATTTCGGATATGAGGGATTCTATTGTATTACCAAAAAATATTTAGAAATTCATAGAAAATTACAAATCGGAGGCAACAAAATCAAGCAATTGCAACAATTTAAATATCAGAGGAGTATTTTTTACAGAGGACAGAACGTGCGACACCGAAATCCGAAGTCGCATTGTTAACAAAAAGATGCCTTACAAAAGCTAAGCAAAGTATTAAGAAACAGGAAGATTTTTCTCGAATCAAAGAAAAGAGTACTGAACTGTTATGTAATATCAATTCTCCTATATGGCACTGAATGCTGGACAATCTATTCAGAGACTTATAGAGACTTATAGCAACAGGAATGTGGTTCTACAGAAAGATGCTGAGAATACCATGGACCGAACATGTAAGCAACGACGTATTTTTTGAGAAAATAGAAACAAAAATGACACTTATGCTTAACACCAGGAAAAGAAAATTGAAAATTCTAGGGTACATACTGAGGAAAGAGGGCTTGGAAAATTTGATACTCACAGAACAGATTGAGAGCAAGAGAAACAGCGGGAAACAACGCATAATGTCCTAGCGAACTTCAGTAAACAGATGGTGGAGCAGGGTTTTGGAGCGATAACAAAAAGAGAAAATTATTTAGAGATACAAGAGACAGGCAGTTGTGGAGAGCCATGATCACCCTCACCCTGAGAGTACACGCCACATAGAAGAAGATTGAGACCGCAAAAGATCTCAGTTATACCGACAGGAAAAAACCGACAATTCATCTATAATTCCCTTTCCGAATCGAACCCGTGGTGATGGAAAGCGGCCGGATGGCATTACCATTTTCACTTTTAAAATGAGGAAGTCGTTGATTTGGGATGCGACCTGTGCGGATGCATTTTCAGACGGTAATTTGATCAGTTCTGCGGTTGAGCCAGGATCCGTCGCCCGGGACGCAGAGATGAAAAAAATAGTTATATATTCTTCTCTTACTGATAGATTATTTTTTTTTTTTACTCCTGTGGCAGTGGAGACTTCAGGGATTATTGGCCCTCGTTCGATGGCGTTCCTTCGGAGGATTGGCGCGATTGCGTCTCGAATAAAGGGACGAGACTCGTGAAACGGAGTGGCTCTTGCAGCGTGTCTCACTGGCGATGGTTCGAGGTAATGCTTTCTTCATCATTGCGGCTGGCAGAGGTTAGAAAAAATTGTTTATTGTTACGTTGTTCTGGAATTGTCATCAGTGGTCAACTGTAATTGTTTTGTTTCATTAAATTTTAATTTGTTAAAAAAATAAATACTTTCATAATTAAAAATCTATAAAAAGGGCGGGATGTTCGATGTACTTGGGCAGTATTTACGTTTCAAAGAATGCGAATTAAACCAGAGTCCGAATAAAAAAAGGGAAGAAAATAGGAATAAAATAATGAAGAGTGTATAGACATAGAGTGACAGAATAAAAAGCAACAATAGAAATGGAATAAAGCTAGTAATAAGATGACAGAAATAATGAACAGAGTATTGACCTGGGTGATGCAATAAAAAGCAACAATAATAAAATGGTATAAAACTAGTAATAAAATAATAGAGAGTGTTTTGACCGAATATGATGCAATAAAAATCAACAATAGTTTGGTTTGGTTTTGTTTTACGACATACCAACTTCAATGGGTTATTTAATAACAACATTTTTATTGATGGTAATATTTTTTCCAAAAAAGCATTGCTGGTATTTTTTTGTCCAAAAATGTATTGCTGGTAATATTTTTTCCAAAATAGTTTGGCTGGTATTTTTTTTGTCCAAAAATGTATTGCTGCTAATATTTTTTCCAAAATTGTATTGCTGGTATTTTTTGTTCAAAAATGTATCGCTGGTATTTTTTGTCCAAAAATGTATTGCTGGTAATATTTTTTCCAAAATTGTATTGCTGGTATTTTTTTGTCCAAAATGTGTTGCTGGTAATATTTTTTCCAAAATTGTATTGCTGGTATTTTTTTGTCCAAAAATGTATTGCTGGTAATATTTTTTCCAAAATAGTTTGGCTTGTATTTTTTTGTCCAAAAATGTATTGCTGCTAATATTTTTTCCAAAATTGTATTGCTGGTATTTTTTTGTCCAAAAATGTATTGCTGGTAATATTTTTTCCAAAATTGAATTGCTGGTATTTTTTTGTCCAAAAGTGTATTGCTGGTAATATTTTTTCCAAAATTGTATTGCTGGTATTTTTTTGTCCAAAAGTGTATTGCTGCTAATATTTTTTTTCAAAAATATATTGCTCGTAATTATGTATTGCTGGTTATAACTTTTACTTCAAAACTCATTGCTGGTAATAATTTTTTACAAAAATGTATTGCTGGTATTAAAAATTATTTTTACATTTTCATAGAGTTTTGACCTCAGTTCGGTGGTTAAGTATTTGCCCATAGCTGGGACCCTAACAGATACTACCACACCTGGTCAGGCTGGACCTCGGAACACCAGCAATTAAGAGGTGGTTCCACGCTCCTCAAAACCTCCTGATCAGAGGCCTTGGTATTGGATGTAGCTTATCGTCTTACCTAGGACGCGGATGTAGTTTATCGTAAATCAACAACGATAAGATTGAGTAAAACTAGTAATTAAATAGTAACTTACAGGCGTCACCACATCTATTGCAGCAACCGTAGTAGCAGTATTGTGCCCTGGGCAATAGAGTCTGACGACAATAGAGGAAACAAGATGGCCGCCTTTATACAGTGACGAATACAGTGTTGGGCGGCTTCTGATTGGTCAACCTTCTATTGGTCGACTATAAAGGGAAATAAGTCATTCTGACTCGCTCACTAGTTATACATATATATGCCCAAGAAACCGTAACAGTTGCCACCCGATTTCTATAGAATCTAGGATGTTCTGCTATTGACCCATAGCTGCGCTTTAGGGCTTGAAGTATTCATACCTTTCCTAAGAGAATTAGCACGTAACTGATTATAATGAACTCGGCCGGAATTCGAACTCGGCCCTCCGATTGTTCAATTCGAGCCACTACCCATTACTCCATGTTGTGACAAAAAGCATCAATATTAGAACGAAGTAAGTAAAACAAGTGACAGCATAATTAGTAACGGTGGAGAGGCTACTGATCCAGAGTAAGGCGTACAGCAATAATACGGGTGTTGATTCATAAGTAAATATTCCCACCTCGTAGCTTCGCTAATAGTGGATGTAGGTATATGTTTTCATATTCATAGTTTTTTTTTAAATTGGTGGATATAGGAACATGTTAGAATTTGGAAAAAAATATTATCAGAAATACTCTCTTGAAAAAAAAATTACCATCAATACATTTTGGGGATAATATATCACCATAAATTCATTTTCGAAATTCCAATCTCCTGAAGAAGGCCTGAGCGTAAATTGGCCGAAAAGTCGTGAATATGACAATATAGATGAGTACAACAGTCAGAACTATGTAAATAGTATAGATGCGTTAGTATATTAGAATTTAATCTCTTAACTAGACATGACTTTATTTTTCGTATTCATCGGATTTTTTTTTAATAATCTTTAAGTTGTGAAGAACTGATTATTCCGATAACAGGCCTCACAATTTGTATGCTAGTATTGAGAAAACAAATTTTCTCAAGACAAGCAACGTTTTTACTAAAATTTGTATTTTTATATTTTTTATATATGCAATTTTTAAATATAACTTTAAGAAGACAATGTAAAATTGTTAAACATTGTTAAACACCATATCTTTTCCTATATTGTTCTCTTCTCTAAGTGTTATTATTATTACTATTATTATTATTATTATTATTATTATTTATTATATAATATTATATTCTATCAGGCCATTAGACTGAATTATAAAACTTTGATTCCATTCCAAATTCCAGTTTTTGTACCAGACACAAAAACTTAGTCTAGTAGGAATCAGCAAGTTATGTGTCACACGTGATACACGCTTAGGCGATCATGTATCTTTCGATACAGGACTGACGAGGCAGATTTTTCCTACAGTAGGTTGCCATTTCTTCCTGCGGTAGACCAGTTGCCATCCAAGTCTATAGAACCCAGTCTGTCCTGCTATTTACCCATAGCTGGGAGGAAAAGGAGAGCATTCATACATTTCCCCAGGGTATAAGCACGTAAGTGAATATAAATGATTTGATTAGAATTCGAATCTATTACATTCACTAGTAGAAATAGTAAAACATAATAGACGCAAACTGACAAAATAAGACGTGAAATGTTAAAAGGAAAAAACCATTTATTTACGTAATTACGAATTCTTGATAGGCTCCAGATGCGGATATGCAATGTAGTTGGCCCTGCTCTGGCATCTCGTCTACAGTCACTTTCTCACAGACGCGGCGTCGCCTCCCTCTGTCTGTTCTACAAATACTTTCATGGAAATTTCTCCGAAGAGCTGCATTCGCTGGTTCCCAGACGTCATGAATTCAAAAGGAAAAACCCATTTATTTACGTAATTACGAATTCTTACGAATATGCAAGAAGACAATGTCGTAAAATTGTTAAACATTGTTAAAGACCGTGTTTTTTTCTTTTCCTATATTGTGCTCTTCTCTAAGTATTGCATTATTATTAGTTGGCGGAACCCGTTGCCGAGTCTTGGGGCGCCCACCGACATTCCCATCTTCGTGAAACGAGTCCTATATTGAATCTGTAGAGACGTCCGCGGTCACGGCATGGTAGGGTAGCAGGGTCCAGGGGATGGAGAGCTCTGGCTTTTCTTTGGGATCTCTTCGTCTTTCCGTTTAATATGGCTCAGTGAATAAAGGCGTTCGTTGAGGTAATCCAAGGACTTGACTCAAAGAATTGTGAGTTCAATACCTGGCCACAGCAGAGGTGAACAAAAACTTGAAACTTGGAGAGATGAGTTACTAAAAGGAAATATCTGAATTGGAGATACACGTAAAAGGCATGGCACGTGGAACTAGAACAAACTATCCGGCGGGCTAAATAAAGACTTCGTTTCGAAATTCCAACGTATGTCACCTGAAGAAGGCCGGAAAGTCGTGAATTTGACTATAAAGACCAGGAAAACAGTCAGAACTATATAATTAGTGTAGATACGTCAGTGTATTAGAATTTAATCTCTCATGACTTTATTTTTCATATTTATAGTCTTTTTTTTTAATTAGTGGATATAGGAACATGTTAGAATCGTCGTCGTTTGCGGAAATCGTTGCCGAGTCTTGGGGTGTCAACCGACATTCCCATGTGCGTGAAACGAGTCCTATGTTGTATTTGTAGAGACGTCCGCGGTCACGGCATGGTAGGGTAGGAGTGTTCAGGGGATGGAGAGCTCTGGCTTTTTGGGGGGGGGATCTCTTCGTCTTTCCGTTTAACATGGCTCAGTGGATAAAGGCGTTGGTTAAAGTAATCCAGTGACTTGACTCCAAGAATTGTGACTTCAATACCTGGCCAGAGCAGAGGTGAACAAAAACTTGTAGAGTTTAGTTACAAAAGAGAAATAACTGAAAGTGAGACATCTGGGAGAGGCATGACACGTGGAACTAGAACAATCTACCCCGTTGGACGAAATAAAGGGTTCGAACCACCGCTCTGTGGAACAGACACCCAAGGGGATGTTTCCTCGATCACTACAATCTTAACCTGTTCAAGTCTTGAGTTAACTGTTATCTTCCCTTAGTATTCCAGTCTTGATAGAATTCAAACGCGTGCTCGAGTCCTTGTTGGAGAAGAATTATTTTTCATGCTCCAACCTCTCTCTCACAGGTAGTATGGTGAGTCCCTCACTGCTCTATTGTTCCGACCATGGTAAGTGCTCGGACGAACTACATTCCTTGGTTCCGCGTGGGACAACCTTCTCGGCTAGGACCCGCCATACCACTTACATGGTCGTAAACCACCCACATTCCTTCCGTATTCCATTGGCGAGAATTAAGTTCCACTCGAACAGCTTCTTCCGGTGTAACGCTACCCTGCGGAACAGACACACAGGAAGATGTTTCCTCGATAACTACAATCTTAACCTATTCAAGTCTACAGTCAACCGTTATCTTCCCTTCCTGTCTATATAAACACTCTACCTCGAGTGACTCTCGGGTCTCGTACAGGATAAACCTTACTGTACAAAAAAAAAAAAAAAAAAAAAACCTCCAGACTCATGCAGGTTAATATTAAAAGCGAAATCACAGTTCATGTCGTTTCTTAACACTTGATTTGTTTAACCATAATTTAGGATTTTATTTGAACAGCGTCAGTTGAATAGATTCACTTTGACTAAAGCGTGTTATATTTGAGCAAGAATTGAGCTAACTTGTATTTAATATTAAGAACACTAGACATTTATTTCAGGTTCATACTTGTAAAAAAATGACTCATCGCCGACGTTGACATTTTTGAGAAAATTTTGATCTTTGTTAACAACAGCTGCATGATGAAAATAAAATTAAAAAAAAAAAAAAAAATAACGCCAATTTTGCGCTTTGTTCAGACGTGGGAAATTCAGGCGAATTCGATTGGGAAAAATCGGGTTTTATCTCAGAGACATGGTCGTAAAATAATGACTCATTCGCGATGATGACATTTCTGAGAAAATTTGAATCTTTGTGAGCGGTTTGAAGCAAGTCCTATGAAACTTGAGTCTTAAATCCCTTCTTTATTTTTTTTTTTTGTGTCAAGAGGCGAAAGCAATTTTTTTTTTTTTTTTGCCGACACATATTTCATGTCAAGATCCTCGGCCAGAAAATCTCCGAAATAATAATCCGTGGAATCTACAGAACTTTTAATTCCCGGCCTGTCATTTAGTGATTTTCTTTGATCGCGGGCAAACACACGGTGTAAATATTTTGGATTCTTTTATTTGTTGAAGGCCTTCCAGGATGTAACAGCTCAACGAAGTTGGAAGCACTGAAACATCACAGAAATCTGCCTTAATTTTTTGAGTGTCTACAGCGGATGAATTTCAAGAAAAAACCTGGGGGATATCCGCTGATCAGCTCACGCGGTCATTGTGCAAGCGATGGTCACACCATACCCAAGCTCACTTAATGGCATCTCATTGCTAACAAGTGTTTTCCAGAGGATTTTCATAATATATATATATATATATATATATATATATATATGCATGTATGTATATCTTCATCTATTCATTATCTGTCTATCCACCTCCATCTCTTCTTTATCTATCTATCTATCTATCTATCTATCTATCTATCTATCTATCTATCTAGCTATTTAGCTATCTCCATCTCTTCCTTATATATATATATATATATATATATATATATATATGTAAATGTGTGTGTGTGTGTGTGTGTGTGAGTCGAGGTGCGTAGCACAACGCTATCAAGGAGGCGGGCTGACCCTTTTAGAATCAGGTCGGGGTTGCTGTTTAAGCCGATATGATGCAACACCCGAAATCGGCGATGAAAACAGTGCATCACTGAAGATCACCCTTGATGCATCTGAAATAGATTATTCAACAATACAATCATTTCTTCATTATCTATCTATCTATCTATCCACATTTTCATTATGTACCTATCGCTATGTTTACCTATCTATCTATCTATCTATCTATCTATCTATCTATCTATCTATCTATCTATCTATCTAAATAGATAGATAAATAGATAGATAATCTATCTATCTATCTATCTATCTATCTATTTATCTATCTATCTATATAATTATTTATTTAAAAATATGATTCCAACTCGCGACGTAAGAGGTCTCATGTTTCAAAACAAGAGCCGAAAACTTCAATATAATTATTTGAATTAAATTGAGTTAAAGAAAGCTCTGTTCCATCTTCAAGCGAAATTTCCAAGGTAACAGCTAGGGCGAATTGTTTAAATTGGGTAGGCGTGTGTTGGGTGTTAATAATAAGTATCAGTATAGAGTTACTTTCATAGATGTCAAGTCAGGAAAGTTATTCCAAAAAAAAAATTTCGCTTCAAGATGGAACGGAGCTTTCTTTAACTCAATTTAATTCAAATAATTATATTGAAGTTTTGGCTCTTGTTTTGAAACATGAGACCTCTTATGCCGCGAGTTGGAATCATATTTTTAAATAAATAATTATATTTATGCTCTACATTTGTATCGAGCACTATTTTTTAAAAATAATAACTAAAATACTAAGGAACTTTGGATCTACCTAACCAGTTCTTTCCCTATTTTCTATATATTTTCACACACACACACACACACACACACACATATATATATATATATATATATATATATATATATATATATATATCAATAGATAGATCGATAGAGAGAAAAGAGATAGATGAGGAAAACATAAGGGAAGATGCATAATGAAAATGTGGATACATATATGGATAATAAAGAAATATATATATATATATATATATATATATATATATATATATATATATATATATATATGAAGAGATGGATAGCTAGATAGATAGATAATGAAGAGCTGGAGATAGCTAGATAGATGGATAGTTGATTACACACACAAGCCCGCATATATATGTGTGTATGTACTCACACACACACACACACACACAAACACACACACACACACATATGAATTTATATATGAACGTGACTTCTTCATGTAATGGTGTTGGGCGATCCTACAAGAGCATAAAAAACATACCAAACATTGACCAAACCCTGCAGTCGACGTGTTAAAGCTGCTTCTTTCTTTGATTTTCGGCGATTTTAAGTCGGGTAAAATTTAATTTGTCTTTTTTTTTTTTTCAATTGATATATTCCGTTAAATAAATTATAACGTACGGAATAAATTATTTAAAATGGACATTGAAAAATAATAATTTGAAATAAAAATTATTTTTTTTCAAAAACCAGGTCATACAAGTCATTAGAGATTTTTAAAAGATTATATACAAAATTAAAGCAAGAAATACATTGCCTATTAAGCGTGATAGGGCTCAGATATACGCGGACCGACTAGCTACATTAATTTTATTTTATTCTTGTTTTTACTTCTCTCTTCTTTCTTCTTTATTATTATGAACAATATCAACAAAATGTATTTCGGTCAATATTTTGAGTCACAGAGGTAAAATAATTAATATTGGGTCCAGCTGAAGTCAAGAATGAAAACGCTGGCCTACAAAAGATTTTCATTGCTTTGAAATATATATACTTGAATGCTGACTTAC
>CAHIKZ030003380.1:520000-567500 GCA_903632075.3 Acanthosepion pharaonis | reverse complement strand
GGGGTAGGAGACTGATAGGAAGGTAGTTAGAAGGGTCAGAGGGGTATGAAGATAAACTACATCCGCGTCCAGGGTAAGACGATAAACTACGTCCAACAGCAAGGCCTCTAATCAGGAGGCTTTGAGGAGCGTGGAACCACCTCTTAATTGCTGGTGTTCCTCGGTCCACCCTGACCTGGGGTGGTAGCACCTGTTAGGGTCCCAGCTATGTAAAAAGCATTATGAAAGTGTAAAAATAGGTTTTAATACCAGAAATACATGTAAAAAAATTATTACCAGAAATAAATTTTCGATGAAAAAAACTATTACCAGCAATACGTTTTTGAAAAAGCAAATATATGACCAGCTATATATTTTTTAAAATAATATTACCAGCTATACATTTTTGAGGAAAAAATATTACCAGAAATAGATTTTTGATAAAACAAATATATTACCAGTAAAAACAAGTTGTCGGCATTAAATGACCCATTGAGGTTGATATGCCATAAAACAAACCAAACCAAACCAAAGTGATGAAAATACCAAGGCGTAGAGAAAGAAAGGATCTGATTATGATCCAAAGCAAACAAGCTCATCTGTGAAGCATGGTGAAGGCTCTGTCTTGGGCTTGCATGGCTGCTTCTGGAACAGACTCCTTCATATTTATTGATGATTTAACTCATGATGGTAACAGAAAGAATTCAGAAGTTTACAGAAACATTTTGTCTGCCAATTTACAGAGAAATGCATCCAAACTAATCGGGAGGAAGTTTGTCATGCAACAAGAAAATGACCCAAAATATACTGCCAAGACAATAAAGGACTTCATCAGGGAAGAATGGGGAGAGTTTTAGACTGGCAAAGCGAAACACCGGGCCTTAACCCAATAGAGCATGCATTTCGTCTCTTGAAGAGAAGATTGACGGAAAAAATCCCTGAAACAAACAAGAGGCTGCGTTAAAAATCTGGAAAGGCATCATGAATGAGGAATGCAACAGCTTGGTGTTGTCAATTGGTTTTTGCAATTATTGCAAGCAAAGGTCATGCAACCAAATATTAAATGTTATTTTACTTTAAGACTATCTGTACGTTTACTTTTGATCACCTAAAAATGAGGTAATCTGATACAAAAGGTTGTATGTCATGTTTAACACATCTAAATGTAAATACCAGGAAATAAGAGCCGAAATTCTCAGCTCTTGTCTCATATTCATCGTTTGATCTTAAACCCAAATGTCTTCCGTGAACAACGACAAGAAATGAATTAACCTTGCCGTTCCAGTACTTTTGGATGGGACTGTATATATAAACGTCTCGGACCAATGTTTTAATCTGACATGAAGTGGAAAGAGTATATTGAATCAATTACTAAGTCTACAGCTAAGAAATTTGGTTTACGATGAAGTGCTAGACAATTTCACTTGTCAGAGTCTATCTTATATATTTATAATTCATCCTTGCTTGTAATGTTACACCAGACCATAACCCAATAGAGCATGCGTTTCATCTCTTGAGGAGGAGACTGAAGGAAGACCCAACCCCCAAAATAAACAAGAATAGAAAGAGGCTTCGTTTAAAGTCTGGGAAAACGTCACAAATGAAGAAAGCAACATCAATGCGTCACAGGTTTGATGCAGTTATTGTTATCAAGTGTTATGCAACCAAGTATTAAATGTTATTTACTTTAAAACTATCTGTCCCAATACTTTTACTCACCTAAAATGGATTGATATGATACAAATGGTGATATATGTCCTAAGATGTTTAATACATCTAAATGTAAGTACCAGGAAATAAAGTTCAACTTCTGAACTCTTGTCTTATATTCATCTTTTGATCTTAAAAACCTAAATGTCTTCAGTAATCAACAAAAGCAGAAATTTGTAAGTGTAACATGTAACCAAAGTTGTTAGCAGAAGAATGAATTTAGAAGTCTACAGAAACATTTTGTTTGCCAATTTACAGAGAAATGCATCCAAATTAATCGGGTGGACGTTTATCATGTAGCAGGACAATGACTGAAAACATACTACCAACACAAATAAGGACTTCATAATGGGAAAAAAATTGGACAGTTTTAGACTGGCCAAGTAAATCACAAGACCATAATCCAATAGAGCATGCATTTCATCTCTTGAGGAGGAGACTGAAGGAAGACCTCACCCCCAAAATAAACAAGAACAGAAAGAGGCTGTGTTAAATGTCTGGGAAAACATCACAAATGAAGAAAACAAAGTCAAGTCAATGCGTCACAGGTTTGATGCAGTTATTGCTAACAAGTATTATGCAACCAAGTATTAAATGTTATTTACTTTTAAGACTATCTGTCCCAATACTTTTACTCATCTAAAATGGATTGATATGATACAAATGGTGATATATGACTGTATGTTTCCTTTTATATATGTAACATTTATTTTCTTTATTTTTTTTGTTTTTCCTTATATATATATATATATATATATATATATATATATATATATTAAATATATTAAAGTTGAGGCGCAGATAAAGTTAACTATGAAATCAATCAGCTACGTGATAAATTATATTTATTTGTAATAATCCTATATATATATATATATATATATATATATATATATAGAGAGAGAGAGAGAGAGAGAGAGCGAGAGCGAGATAGATAGATAGATAGATAGATAGATAAAGATTGGTGGGTTTTTGTGTAATTCTCTTTTAGGCATGTCTGATTGAATAAATTACAAACATTATTGCATACTTATTTTTATTATAATCCTTTCATATTCTCGAATATTTTCCGTATATTACAGTGCATTTTTTGCCTCATTCAATTGTAATATACTGAAAAATATTCATGAATATGAAAAGATGATGATAAAAATAAGCAGACATAATGTTTGTAATTTATTCAATATATATATATATATATATATATATATATATATATATATATATATATATATATAAATAGAGATAGAGATAGAGAGAGCCTGAGATAGCAAGAGAGGGTGAAGAAATCACCTACGTTTTGTTGAGGATGGACACAAGCATATCCTAACAAACCGATTTTTACCATTTTCCTGATCATGCGTCTATTTTATAAAAAAATCTATTTTTACGATTTAAAAAATATTAGCCTTCTATAAATGTTTAATCGGTTAGTTGATTTTTTTAAAACACGTTCTTTTGGGTGAATGTATTTTTATGAAGGCCAATCGGTTTGTATTAAAAATTGTTCCAATTGTATATCTTTTGCTGCTCAGCAGTTAAAACCCGCCAAAATTTGTCTTCGATTCATTTCCAATGCCCATCTTTATGGCAGAATGCCTAGAAAAAGCCACTGCTCCCGAATTACCACAAGCATCCTCGCCTCAAGTGTCCCAAAGCTCATTTTAATAAGTTAGAAATATTCTAGCAGAAGGTGTTATGGTCGGATGAAATCAAAACAGAGTTGGAGGGGAGAAACAATAGCTGGTATATCCATTTCCAGTTCATGAAAAAAAAAAAATTCGTATATAGTAGCCAATGAGAGGTGTGGTCTCAAGCTGTAGTAACATCCCGAAGAGCGAGGTAGATGTGAGCCTAATTTTCGGAATGAGGAGAGCTCAGGCCAGCAGATGAGGGGAGAAGACTTTTGACAGCAAGGGGACAAGGCAAGTCGTCATCATCAAAGTACGTATTTGACATCATGAAGAGAACATCAAAGAAGACTGCAGAGAGACTAAAAAAATTTAAAGTTCAAGTGAAAATTCTCCTGTGGTTGGACAGCCAATAACGAAAAGTATCCCAAGAAATTTTCCCAAGCTCGAACTGTGTGATGTTAAAAAGAAGTTTCAAAAAATTACGGTATGTCCCAGAGACGCTCGTGAGGCAAGTGAAAGTATTGTGATTCCCCATGCATAATATGCATTCATCCATAATACGCATACCTAAAATTGTGCAGAAAGTGTGGGAAAATACTTCTACTCATGCATAATACGCACCCCTTGTTTGATAATCAAACCCTATAAATTGTACCTCTTTAATTTCATTACGGCCAGCGTTTCCTACTGTTATTTTAAAAAAATGGTTTTAAGCATAGAATAATATTATTCTAATTTAGTTTTATGATAATTCTTATTTTATTTTTCGGCAATTTTTTAAAGATTTTTTGTAGCTGTGCATAATACGCACCCTTGATTTTGCTTATTATATTTTTAAGAAAAAAGTGCGTATTATACATGGGGAATTACAGTAGGTCTTTTATTTTATTTTTCTCAAAAGTTGTTACACCTTTGTTTTTTTTACTGCCTTCTTGTATTGATTTCTCTTTTTGTCATTTTCAAAATCCTTGACTTTTTTCTGAAAAACTGTAATTTTTTACAATTTTTCTCTGGTTATCCTTTTATCTGAACTTTTCATCCTGTCTTAATAGGCACACAAAAGGAATTTTAAGCATTTCACCCCAAGCAAGGCGGGGAGCCACTAGGACGCAAGGGGTTACAGAAAGTTTAGAGCAAGATCAGATAGGAGTGATAGAAGAAAGGATGAGGAGAAAGATAGTGGATAGATCAAGGCAACTGGAGATGTCGATTGACATTACACTTGAATAGCTGGAGATTATAGCTCTCAGGGAAACTGGAATAGGGGTGCGAGACATGAAGCTATTGGAGTAGAAGAGACGGCTACATTTAGGAGTTTCGACAGTGAAAGGGTGAGAGCGGGATGCCAGCTTCGTAGGGCGCTTGAACTCATGAAGTCTGGGAACCAGCGAATGCAGCTCCTCGGAGCAATTGCCATGAAAGTATTTGTAGAACAGACAAAGGAAGGTGACGACGCGTCTGTGAGAAAGTGACTGTAGACGAGATGCCAGAGCAGGGCCAACTACATTTCATATCCGCTTCTGGAGCCTATCAAGAATTCGTAATTACGTAAATAAATTGTTTTTTCCTTTTAACATTTCACGTCTTATTTTGTCATTTTGCGTCTATTATGTTTTACTATTCCTACTAGTGAATGTAATAGATTCGAATTCTAATCAAATCATTTACATTCACTTACGTGCTTATACCCTTGGGAAATGTATGAATGCTCTCCTTTTCCTCCCAGCTATGGGTAAATAGCAGGACAGACTGGGTTCTATAGACTTGGATGGCAACTGGTCTACCGCAGGAAGAAATGGCAACCTACTGTAGGAAAAATCTGCCTCGTCAATCATGTATCGAAAGATACATGATCGCCTAAGCGTGTATCACGTGTGGCACATAACTTGCTGATTCCTACTAGACTAAGTTTTTGTGTCTGGCACAAGAACTGGGATTTGGAAGGGAATCAATTTTTTATAATTTAGTCTAATGGCCTGATATAATGTAATATTATATAATAATAATAATAATAATAATAATAATAATAATGCAATAATTAGACAAGAGCACGATATAGGAAAAGAAAAAGACACGGTGTTTAACAATGTTTAACAATTTTACGACATTGTCTTCTTAAAGTTATATTTAAAAATTGCATACAAGTATAAAAATATAAAAATACAAATCTTAGTAACAACGTTGCTCGTCTTGAGAAAATTTGTTTTCTCAATACTAGTGTTCAAATTGTGAGGCCTGTTATAGGAATAATCAGCTCTTTACAACTTAAAGATTATTAAAGAAAATCCTATGAATACGAAAAATAAAGTCATGTCTAGCTGAGAGATTAAATTCTAATATACTAACGCATCTATACTATTTACATAGTTCTGACTGTTGTACTCATCTATATTGTCATATTCACGACTTTTCGGCCGTTGTACGCTCCGGCCTTCTTCAGGAGATTGGAATTTCGAAAATGTATTTATAGTAATATATTTTCCTCAAAATGTATTGATGGTAATATTCTTTTTCAAAAAAGTATTTCTGATAATATTTTTTCCAAATTCTAACGTTCGGATATCCAATAATTAAAAGATTATAAATATAAAAAATAAAGTCATGAGAGATTAAGTTAAAGGCTAACTATGGAGGAGTGATGTTAAAGCTTCGAAGACTTGCATGCATTGATTTCAAATTCTTATTGATAACTGTTATTGATTCTTTCGAGGTACGAGGGCGGGCTGAAAAGTTCATAGGCTGACTATAAAGGAGTTATGCTAAAGCTGTGAAATTAATTTCAAATGTTCTTATGAATAACCGCATCAATTATTTCTATGTGAACGAACATCAAACTGTTCAACGAAGGCTTCAAATGTACGAAGGTCGGTGACTAGGAAGGTGTGGTGATAGATCCGGGAAATCCTGCTTATTAATCTTCTTATTAATAACATAATTGTTTCTTTCCAGTTAAACTGAAAACTTTGTGTTCAGGAGAAGGATTTTAAATATTCGAGAATGGGCTGAAAACATCATAGGCTGACTATGAAGGAGTGATATTAGAATTGTGAAATTAGTGCCAACATTCTTCCCAATAACTTCTTTGTTTCTTTCCAGGCACGGGGGCGGTCTGAAATGTTCATAGGCTAACTATGAAGGAGTGATGCTAGTGCCGTGAAATCTTGCATGCATTAATTTCAACCCTTCTTATTAATAGCTACATTATTCCTTTCCATGTACGATTGTGGTCTGAAATGTTCATAGGCTGATTATGAATGAGAAAGACTAGCGCCCTGAAATCTAGCATTCATTAATTTCAACCCTTCTTATTAATAGCTAAATTATTCCTTTCCATGTACGATTGCGGGCTGAAAGGTTCATAGGCTGACTATGAAGGGGCGATGCTAGCGCCCTGAAATCTTGCATGCATTAATTTCAAACCTTCTTATTAATAGCTACATTATTACTTTCCATGTACGATTGCGGGCTGAAAGGTTCATAGGCTGACTATATAGGAGTTATGCTAGCGCCATGAAATCTTGCATGCATTAATTACAACCCTTCTTATTAATAGCTACATTATTACTTTCCATGTACGATTTCGGGCTGAAAGGTTCATAGGATGACTATGAAGGAGTTATGCTAGCGCCCTGAAATCTTGCATGCTTTAATTTCAACCCTTCTTATTAATAGCTACATTATTCCTTTCCATGTACGATTTCGGGCTGAAAGGTTCATAGGATGACTATGAAGGAGGGACGCTAGCGCCCTGAAATCTTGCATGCTTTAATTTCAACCCTTCTTATTAATAGCTACATTATTCCTTTCCATGTACGATTTCGGGCTGAAAGGTTCATAGGCTGACTATATAGGAGTTATGCTAGCGCCATGAAATCTTGCATGCATTAATTTCAACCCTTCTTATTTATAGCTACATTATTACTTTCCATGGACGATTGCGGGCTGAAATGTTCATAGGCTGATTATGAATGAGTGATACTAGCGCCCTGAAATCTAGCATGCATTAATTTCAGCCCTTCTTATTAATATCTACATTATTCCTTTCCATGTACGATCGCGGGCTGAAATGTTCATAGGCCTACTATGAATGAGTGATGCTAGTGCCCTGAAATCTTGCATGCATTAATTTCAATGCGTCTTATTTTTAACTGCATTCTTTCTTTCCAGGTAAACTCTAAACTCTTTTCTAATATTTGAACATCTCACCTGCTTGATGCATCTACCTCAAATTCGTAATTTGCATTTTGGGCCTATTCTCTTGATGATAACCATATTTTCTGTCTTCTTGCAATTGATGTTTCCGCCATTTTCTTCGCGCTTTCTACCATCCCGTCTTGTAGTTTCCTTTTCAAGTCGGTCGTCAATTGAGTGTCAACTACGTATCTAATATTACGCCCCTCGATAATATATCCTGGTAGGTGTTCCAGTGCCTTAGATTAGCATCGCTGTACTAATATCCCGAACAGAGCATAGGTGTCCGTATACCGCTAGCCTATATTCACCCTAACTTCAACTCGCAACACCCATACAGTGTAAACAAAAGGAACGTCCGTTGCTTAGAACATCGAGCAAAAGTCATAAGTGGCGATCCAGAGATATATGAACAAGATATGATCAGCATAAGCAGTACCTTACAACATAACAAGTACCCCGGGTACATGACTGCAGCTTCGATAAACCGAGTTAGTAGGGTACAAGAGAATAACAACACTCAGAAAACAGCTTCGGTCTGCCTACCCTGTGTGAAGGGATTATCGGAGAAAATGCAAAAGATCTGTGGTCCATATAAGATCGGGATCAGCATAATCTTCAAAAGTGGTACAGCGCTTTACAGACACCTCTTTCGAGTAAGACCTCCGCCCATAGAGGAGAACATGACTAAGAACTGTGTGTACGACATCCCGTGCAGCCGTGGTAAGAAATATAAACGAGAAACAAGGCGCCGCCTTAAAGTAAGACAGCAAGAACATCGGAAAATAGAAAAATCAGGCATAGCTGACCACATATGGAGGGAAAAGTGAGACAGATACTGAAAGGCCGAAACGTTGTAATAAATATGGCGACAAAGATGAAGACAATAGACCGAATAATGTAAATAGTGTACATAATACCTCATCTCAGAAATATAGACAGATACTGAAAGACCGAAACGTTGTAATAAATATGGCGACAAAGATGAGGACAATACTCCGAATAATGTAAATAGTGTACATAATACCTCATCTCAGAAATATAGACAGATACTGAAAGGCCGAAACGTAATAAATATGGCGACAAAGATGAGGAC
This sequence comes from Acanthosepion pharaonis, assembly GCA_903632075.3. Classification (NCBI taxonomy): domain Eukaryota; kingdom Metazoa; phylum Mollusca; class Cephalopoda; order Sepiida; family Sepiidae; genus Acanthosepion; species Acanthosepion pharaonis. The sequence continues at coordinate 558,890 of CAHIKZ030003380.1, read as the reverse complement.
AATAGTCCGAATAATGTAAATAGTGTACATAATACCTCATCTCAGAAATATAGACAGATACTGAAAGGCCGAAACAGAGACAGATATCAGGTAATTAATTACACAATTCTGCAGAAATTTAAACTTAGCGGCTATTTTTATTGTTTTATTAGAAACTTTATAAAATATTTTTATAGAAATATAAAACTTTTAATACTTTGTAGGCTCGTCATTACTCTTAATTGGGAAATTCTATCTGGCACCCTTTGGGCAAAACGATGCAAGAATCCAGTAGGTACCTCGAAGATGGCGTTTTTGAATACCTACACAATATTAAATTGCCCCTTAAAAAACTTTATCGCCAAGCATCATTCGTTGTCAATGTTGCTATTCGAGGCAGACAAAAACAATTTATACTTGTCTCTTGTAGAAACCGTTGCAAGACTCTTCCATCATTTATAATCCTGATGAAACACGAACTGTGGGCCTCCCACCCGAAAACATTGTGTTCGTAAATTCGCATGTTTTTTTCTTCTTTTTAGCATATCCCTATATTCAACCACATTTGGCCGCTTGTCAACGAATTGGATTGCCAGTTTCCCTACATAGCCTATAGCACCCCACTTTCTTCACAAGCAGGCTACGAAAAAATCTTCTCTCGTAATCATGGATCATGTGAGTAATACTCGAAGTGCTCTAGTTCTTACCAGTTGGATTTATTCTTGTCCGTTACGCAAGCCCCCTATCAATCTTCATCACACGCCTGATTGAAATCATTCAAATACGACGTTTTTTGAGGATCATTTTTGGGACCATGGGCATTAAGTTGTTCTAGTTAGAAATCTATAATTGATATCGACCGGATTATTATAAACCTATAAATAATATCTTCATTTTTTAAGAAGCCTATAATTATATACAGTGCTGTGCAAAAGCAAGTGAGCTCCTAAGATAATAAATTTTTTTAAATGACTTTTTCTTCTAGATAATCAACAAATGTTAATTAAACTATATATTCATTAAGAAAAAAAAAACTTTATTGAATAAATTACAGCCACTTTCAAAAAAAAAAAAAAATTATCAAGCTGGAATGAAAATATTAATAAAAAAATTAAAAATTAAGATGTGCAAAAGTAAGGAAGTCCTTGCATTTAATATTTAGGGACTGCTCTTTTTAATGTTACAATGTCGACCAGTCTTTTTCTATAATTTTTAAGAAGTTTCTGGCAGTAGTGAGCGCCACTTTTTGACGATTCTTCTTGGCAAAACTCCCACAATTGCTCGTTTTTCCAGGGTTTCTTGTATAAAATGCCTTCTTTTACTTGAATCACAGATTTTAAATTGGGTTTAGATCAGGATTTTGACTAGGCCGTTCTAAGACTTGAAATTTCTTTTTACGAACCGTTAGTTTGCTTTGATGCTTCAGATCATTGTTCAGTTGGAAGTTCCAAACATGTCTAAACCAAACTTTTGAAGTGAGAACAAGACACTTTCCTTCAAAATTGATTGGTATCTTGCAGAGTTCTCTTTTACGACAGTGAATGCTGAACAATTGCCACACAGATGACGAGAAAACCGGTGGCAACGGAAATGTCCTTCTACAGAAGGATACTGAGAATATCATGGATCAAAGATGTAGGCAACGGGCAACTTTTAAAGAAAGTGGAATCATAAAGAAACAGCCAAAACTTCTAGGACATATAATGAGGAAAGAGGGCTTGGAGAATTTGGCACTCAGTAGACATATTGAAGGCAAAAAGAAAAGGGGAAAGACATTGGGACAACTACCTGAGAAATTTTTATGAATGGATCGCGGAACAAAAGTGGGGGGCGTAGATAAAAAGACAAACATTACAAAAAGCAAAAAGGAAAGAGTTAGGAGAATATGACACTCACAGGGCATATTGAAGGTAAGATGGACAGAGGAAAGCAGCGAAGGATTTACCTAACGAGCTTGTGCAAATGGTTCACAGAACTGGGATTACGAAGGGTAGCAGGAAGGTAAGCCTAAGAGCAACAAAGGGCAGGAGGCTGTGGATAGCCATGACCGTCCACGTCCTGAAGGGACAAGAGAGATAAAAGAAGAAGAGTGTATTATTACTTTCCCAGATCAAAATAAATTACTAAATAAACCACCTGAGCTCAGCTCAAAATGCAGACATGAAAACAAATTTTCACTACGTTACATAAAAATCGAACACTGGAAAGAATAAATAAAAATAAACGAAATCATCTAAAAACAAGTAAAATAAATTAACTCAAACAAATAATAAACAAAATAACAAACCACTCCCGTTAGAATAGACGAAATGGAATAAATGCATAAAAGCAAGTAAAAACAATCAACACAAATAAGTAAATAAAAAAGAATAAACAAATTAACAACACAAACCCGCCAAAATAACCGTTAGAATAGACTACAAAAAAATCAATAAAAAATATCGGAAGAAAAAATAGCTATAACTGATATAATAACGATAAAAAAATCACTACGTTACTCAAAAATCGAAAACCGAAAAGAATAAATAAAAATACACAAAATAAAAATATAAAAAAAAAATATGCAAATAAATAAGAGAAAACAAGTAAAAATTAATCCAAGTAAATAAATAAATGAATAGATTAACAAATCGCTCTCGCTATAATAACCGGTAGAACTAATAAAAACAAATATAAATAAACAAAAACAAATAATCAATTCAGACGAATAAATAAAATTATAAAATTAAAACTGTTCCCTGCCAAAATAACAGAATAGACTACGGCAATCAATCCAATAATGGGTCGAATAAATAGCTTTTTTTTACTACGTTAATAAAATATCGAAAACCGAAAATAAAAATAAAAAATGAAAATAAAAACAAGTAAAATAAGCTAACCGAAATAAATAAATAAACAAGCCACTCCCACCAAATGATCTGCCAGAATGGATTACCCATAATGCATCACTGAGCCATATATGTAAATAGTCGAGAAAAATCCAACACTAGCGGCCAGACGATTGCGTCTAGCATGAAACAGCCTCTGAGTGTTGACTTCAATGTTCACTTTTATATTTATATTTACATACGCTCTATTTCTGATATTGAGCACTTTATCTGAACAATATAGCACACCTTAAAACTATATTTCTTCATATATATATATATATATATATATATATATATATATATATATATGAGAGAGAGAAAGAGAGAGATTTTATATATATTTTACCATTCTCTCTCTCTCTCTATACATATATATATATATATATATATATATATATATATATATATATATATCAATATATATATATATATCAAAATATAGGTTACAATAGGTAACAATACTCGTTTCGAAAAACCTTTTGAATTTTTGATTTGTCAATAATCAAATCAATCTTGAGGGGAAAAAGGTTTTAAAAAAAGAAAGAACTAGAAACATGAAAGTCTGTCGAAAAAATCACACAGATACAGGTTTGAAGCCCAAAGAAAAAAACCCCGATACGAGTAAACAACTAACTAGCAAAAGAGCTCAATACAACCGTAGAACAGACCTAGATACACCTAGTGAGCCAGACAAACCTACCCAGGTTTCACCTAAGCGGATCTTCAGGGAAAGCTGGGCAGGTTTGTCTGGCTCACAAGTTTGACTATATATATATATATATATATATATATATATATATATAAATTTAGTGAGCCAGACAAACCTACCCAGGTTTCACCTAAGCGGATAGGTAGGTTTGTCTGCCTCACTAGATTTTTCTCTCTCTATATATATATATATATATATAGAGAGAGAGAGAGGGGGGGGAAGAAGATGATAAAATAAGAGGAAAGAATAAGAAAATATAAAAGAATGATATTACGAGAAACTGAAAGAGCGAGAAAGAAAGAGGAGGGAGAAAAATACAGAGATAGTGAGGGAAAGAAAGAAAGAAAGAAAGAAAGAAGGAAAGAAAAAAGAAAGAAAGAGAGAGAGAGAGAGAGAGAGAGAGAGAGAGAGAGAGAAATGGGAAGTCAAGGCACAAAGGGAAAAATGACGATAATGATACAAGGAATTAAAAATCCAATAGAATGAAACGTAAAAAGAGAAGTCGAAAGATATAGAGAGAAAACAAGGGAAAGATAGAAGGTGATAAAGGGAGAGAGGAAGGAGAAAGCGAGATAGAGAGAGAGAGATAGAGAGATAGAGAGAGAGGAGGGAGAAAAATACAGAGATAGTGAGGGAAAGAAAGAAAGAAAGAAAGAAGGAAAGAAAAAAGAAAGAAAGAGAGAGAGAGAGAGAGAGAGAGAAAGAGTGAGAGGAGGGAGAAAAAGAGCGGAAACTAAATTCGTTCTTTTGTGTTCCTAATTACAGTTTCATTTAATTCACAATTTTATATCTGAATACCAACTAAACCAAAGATACGCCATTTTTTTTTTCTCTTGCATTTTTCTTTTTTTACACGAACCATCTTTTGTTTTCCGTCGTAATTGTTTTGATAAACTCATTTCAATATTGAAACAAACGCACTTCTTTCCACAGAGATAGCGGCGTCTCCGTGTCAAGGTCGCGCTGAACTGTCAGCAGAAGACCGCATATTCGCTGGAGATGTCGATCTGACGTATACGAGACACTCCTTAATTCTGAATCTCCCTTTCCTCCTTTTAACCCCCCCTCCTCCTCCTCCATCTTCTCCTTTTTCTATTTAATAATCTGCATTCTTATCGTTATTATTATTATTATTATTATTATTATTATTATTATTATCCGCATTCTTTTCCGTCTTGTGTTCTTTCTCTGTGCGTTTTGTTCTGTATCTGCGCGCTTGACTCAGGTGGCGAAGAAAGGGATCAAAATTTACGAGTTTGTTATTTTAATTATGACAATGACGACAACTTGGAATTGCTATGCAACTAAAAACCAATCCCAAAGAATTAAGAACATTGTATGTGTCAAAAACGGAACAAAACTGTCCCCTTATTTTTGAAAACAGTCTCATATTTCTAAAATTCGCGATACCAAAATAATATTGTTGTATGAAATGTCGGTTTGAATTAAAGTTTCGGTTTCGAATTCGTTCCCCGTGTCATTAAAAAGCTACACGACGCATAGCAATATAAAATCGAGATGAATAGGAGTAGATAGGTTCCCCCTCCTCTCCGGTTTCCACAACCTCCCGTTTTTCTTTTTTCTTTTTTATTTTATTTTTTTATTTTTTTGGAGTAGAGATTTATCTATTGTTTCCTGTTTAGGATTTTGTTTCCAGATCATTCTAAAGTCTGTTTCAACTCTATACTTTTGTAGTGGTGGATCGTGGCTGTAATGTTGTTGAGTAGAAGTAGAAGAAACATGTCGGTTCAGATTTTCCTGCTAGCTGGTCCAACTACACAAGAAAGTTGGACTTTTAATGAAGTCCAAAGAATGCAAAGAAAACAAACAAAACACAAGACCGATAATATATGTATACAAATATATCTATTAATAACAGGTTACATAGAAACAGTTACAAAAGAACAAAGTGTGTGTGAATATTATATATGTGCGTTTGTGTGTGTGTGTATTGTGCTTAGCGTGTTCCCAGCATTTTGGGAAACGCTATCTCTGGTGAACGTTCACATCTTTGAAGTGGTAAGGCTGGAAGCCTGAAGAAAAGGAGAAATTTACCTCAAGGTAGCGACCCAAAGGCCTGAGGAAAAAAAAAAGAAAGAGGCGAAGGGTCAGCGGCTATTTATAGCCAGGGAAGAGAGACCCCTGGTGAAAGGGTTAACGAACTAAAGGAGGAGTTAACTCCGACACTTTTAACGTATCAGACTAAAGTCTGAAATTTTATTCACTATTTTTTCTTCTCTCCCCTTGGGAGTAGATACGTTCGCCTATTGCCCGGTTCACACTACTCCACTGTTTTTTTTTGGCGGGGGTAGAGGTTTATCACTGGTTTCCTGTTTAGGATTGGGATGTCGTTTCCTTCCAAAGTCTACTTCAACTCTCTTACACGCAAGCCACCAACCTGCCACTGGTTGGGATGCCACTAGCGTTTGCCGCTGTCGTCTCGGTAATTTTACCACTGGCGGACCGCTAGAAGCCCACCAGTGGCCTGCCGGTGGCCAGAATAATATATATATATATATATATATATATATATATATATCCAAATCTACAAATCCACAGTTCGCCCTTGCATGGAGTATTGCTGCCATATATGGTCTGGTGCACCTTCTGTTTGTCTCGGGGTTCTTGATAGGCTCCAGAGGCGGATGTGCAATGTAGTTGGCCCTGCTCTGGCGTCTCGTCTACAGTCACTTTCTCACAGACGCGCCGTCGCCTCCCTCTGTCTGTTCTACAAATACTTTCATGGAAATTGCTTCGAGGAGCTGCATTCACTGGTTCCCAGACGTCATGAGTTCCAGCGACTTACTAGGCTGGCATCCCGCTCTCACCCCTTCACTGTCGAAACTCCTAAATGTAGTCGTCTCTTCTACTCCAATAGCTTCATGTCTCGCACCTCTCGCCTGTGGAACTCCCTTCCCTATTCCAGTTTCCCTGAGAGCTATAATCTCCAGCTATTCAAGTGTAATGTCAATCGACATCTCCAGCTGCCTTGATCTATCCACTACCCTCATCCTTTCTTCTATCACTCCTATCTGATCTTGCTCTAAATTTTCTGTAACCCCTTGCGTCCTAGTGGCTCCCCGCCTTGCTTGGGGTGAAATGCTTAAGCATGGCCCGGCGTTGCCCGTGCTTGATTAAAAAATCGTATGACTCATACAGCAATCGTTATCACTTGACTTAGAATAATTTTGCCCATCCTTGCCTTTAAAGGAGTGCCCTTTGCCGTGCTGATGTTGCTACATGCCTTACTTCTTGCCTATCTCACACTGCGAATTTTTCTAAGCTCTATACTAAACATTAAATCTGTTACGAAAAAAGAACTAAACAAAATGAACACAAAACGATCAGCTTTAAAAAAGGACTCGTAACTGGAAAAACCGAATGAAAAAAGAATGTGAACAACAAATACTTTTTCACACCCAACTCAGTTCTGCGGAATCAGAATCAATGTTAAGTTTAAGCAAGCGAATGAGCCAATTGGAGTAAAGTGTCATGCAGATTTAAATTTTTCCCACTTGTGACGAATGCAGCTATCTATTTTTTTTTTGCATGCTAGCATGCTAGTTAACATTCGTGTCAGTCAGCTGTTGGCTCTCACGCTTGCCAATAGAATCTTCCTGCCTATTCGTGGCAGCCAGTTATTGGCTCTCACTCTGTCCACTAGAAAATGGCCACAAACTACATGAAAACTGCCGCAGCATGAAAAAATCGATTACTTCCACTATCGATGGGAGTTGGGAAATGCAACGTCGGTGTTGGCCTTCCCGCTAACTTGGAGCATGTGCATGTAAATTTTGGTGCAAATCCGTCGAAAATTGCGGCCGGGCTGACTTTCCTCTCTTTCTTTTCCTCTCTCTACAGACCGATTGTTTCTCTTTTCTTCCTCTCTCTTATCTGACCTTGTTCCACTTCTCTTCCTCTTTCTATCAACTTCTTGTTTCTCTTTTCTTCCTCTCTCTTCTGTCCTTATTCCGTTTCTCTCTACAGACCGATTGTTTCTCTTTTCTTCCGCTCCCTTCTGACCGTGTTCCGTTTCTCTTCCTCTCTCTACCAACCTATTGTTTCTCTCTGTCTTTATCTCTCTTCTGACCGTGTTCCGTTTCTCTTCCTCGCTCTATCGACCGATTGTTTCTCTTTTATTCCCCTCTCTTCTGTCCTTGTTCCGTTTCTCTTCCTCCCTCTACAGACCGATTATTTCTCTTTGTCTTCCTCTCTCTTCTGAGCTTGTTCCGTTTCTCTTCCTCTGTCTACCGACCTATTGTTTCTCTTTGTCTTCCTCTCTGTTCTGACCGTGTTCCGTTTCTCTTCCTCGCTCAATCGACCGATTGTTTCTCTTTTCTTCCTCTCTCTTCTGTCCTTGTTCCGTCTCTCTTCCTCCCTCTACAGACCGATTGTTTCTCTTTGTCTTTCTCTCTCTTCTGAGCTTGTTCCGTTTCTCTTCCTCGCTCAATCGACCGATTGTTTCTCTTTTCTTCCTCTCTCTTCTGTCCTTGTAACGTCTCTCTTCCTCCCTCTACAGACCGATTGTTTCTCTTTGTCTTTCTCTCTCTCTTGACTTTGTTCCGTTTCTCTTCCTCTCTCTATCGACCTATTGTTTCTCTTTGTCTTCCTCTCTCTTCTGACCGTGTTCCGTTTCTCTTCCTCGCTCTATCGACCGATTGTTCCTCTTTTCTCCCTCTCTCTTCTGACCTTGTTCCGTTTCTCTCCCTCTCTCTACCGACCTATTGTTTCTCTTTGTCTTCCTCTCTCTTGTCTTTGTTCCGTTTCTATTCCTCTCTCTATCGACCTATTGTTTCTCTTTGTCTTCCTCTCTTCTGAGCTTGTTTCGTTTCTCTTCCTCCCTCTACCGAACTATTGTTTCTCTTTGTCTTCCTCTCTCTTCTGACCGTGTTCCGTTTCTCTTCCTCGCTCTATCGACCGATTGTTCCTCTTTTCTCCCTCTCTCTTCTGACCTTGTTCCGTTTCTCTCCCTCTCTCTACCGACCTATTGTTTCTCTTTGTCTTCCTCTCTCTCTTGTCTTTGTTCCGTTTCTATTCCTCTCTCTATCGACCTATTGTTTCTCTTTGTCTTCCTCTCTCTTCTGAGCTTGTTTCGTTTCTCTTCCTCCCTCTACCGAACTATTGTTTCTCTTTGTCTTCCTCTCTCTTCTGACCTTGTTTCGTTTCTCTTCCTCTCTCTACCGACCTATTGTTTCTCTTTGTCTTCCTCTCTCTTCTGACCATGTTTCGTTTCTCTTCCTCTCTCTACCGACCTATTGTTTCTCTTTGTCTTCCTCTCTCTTCTGAGCTTGTTTCGTTTCTCTTCCTCTCTCTACCGACCTATTGTTTCTCTTTGTCTTCCTCTCTCTCTTGTCTTTGTTCCGTTTCTCTTCCTCTCTCTATCGACCTATTGTTTCTCTTTGTCTTCCTCTCTCTTCTGAGCTTGTTTCGTTTCTCTTCCACCCTCTACCGAACTATTGTTTCTCTTTGTCTTCCTCTCTCTTCTGACCTTGTTTCGTTTCTCTTCCTCTCTCTACCGACCTATTGTTTCTCTTTGTCTTCCTCTCTCTTCTGAGCTTGTTTCGTTTCTCTTCCTCTCTCTACCGACCTATTGTTTCTCTTTGTCTTCCTCTCTCTTCTGACCTTGTTTCGTTTCTCTTCCTCTCTCTACCGACCTATTGTTTCTCTTTGTCTTCTTTTCTCTTCTGAGCTTGTTTCGTTTCTCTTCCTCTCTCTACCGACCTATTGTTTCTCTTTGTCTTCCTCTCTCTTCTGACCTTGTTTCTCTTTCTCTTCCTCCCTCTACCGAACTATTGTTTCTCTTTGTCTTCCTCTCTTCTGACCTTGTTTCGTTTCTCTTTTTCTCTCTACCGACCTATTGTTTCTCTTTGTCTTCCTCTCTTTCTGAGCTTGTTTCGTTTCTCTTCCTCGCTCTATCGACCGATTGTTCCTCTTTTCTCCCTCTCTCTTCTGACCTTGTTCCGTTTCCTTCCTCTCTCTACCGACCTATTGTTTCTCTTTGTCTTCCTCTCTCTTTGTCTTTGTTCCGTTTCTCTTCCTCTCTCTACCGACCTATTGTTTCTCTTTGTCTTCCTCTCTCTTCTGACCTTGTTTCGTTTCTCTTCCTCTCTCTACCGACCTATTGTTTCTCTTTGTCTTCCTCTCTCTTCTGACATTGTTCCGTTTCTCTTCCTCTCTCTACCGACCTATTGTTTCTCTTTGTCTTCCTCTCTGTTCTGACCGTGTTCCGTTTCTCTTCCTCGCTCAATCGACCGATTGTTTCTCTTTTCTTCCTCTCTCTTCTGTCCTTGTTCCGTCTCTCTTCCTCCCTCTACAGACCGATTGTTTCTCTTTGTCTTTCTCTCTCTTCTGAGCTTGTTCCGTTTCTCTTCCTCTCTCTACCGACCTATTGTTTCTCTTTTCTTCCTCTCTCTTCTGACCGTGTTCCGTTTCTCTTCCTCGCTCAATCGACCGATTGTTTCTCTTTTCTTCCTCTCTCTTCTGTCCTTGTAACGTCTCTCTTCCTCCCTCTACAGACCGATTGTTTCTCTTTGTCTTTCTCTCCCTTCTGACCTTGTTCCGTTTCTCTTCCTCTCTCTACCGACCTATTATTTCTCTTTTCTTCCTCTCTCTTCTGACCTTGTTCGGTTTCTCTTCCTCTCTCTACCGACCTATTGTTTCTCTTTGTCTTCCTCTCTCTCTTGTCTTTGTTCCGTTTCTCTTCATCTCTCTATCGACCTATTGTTTCTCTTTGTCTTCCTCTCTCTTCTGAGCTTGTTTCGTTTCTCTTCCTCCCTCTACCGAACTATTGTTTCTCTTTGTCTTCCTCTCTTCTGACCTTGTTTCGTTTCTCTTCCTCTCTCTACCGACCTATTGTTTCTCTTTTGTCTTCCTCTCTCTTCTGAGCTTGTTTCGTTTCTCTTCCTCTCTCTACCGACCTATTGTTTCTCTTTGTCTTCCTCTCTCTTCTGAGCTTGTTTCGTTTCTCTTCCACTCTCTACCGACCTATTGTTTCTCTTTGTCTTCCTCTCTCTTCTGAGCTTGTTTCGTTTCTCTTCCTCTCTCTACCGACCTATTGTTACTCTTTGTCTTCCTCTCTCTTCTGACCTTGTTTCGTTTCTCTTCCTCCCTCTACCGAACTATTGTTTCTCTTTGTCTTCCTCTCTCTTCTGACCTTATTTCGTTTCTCTTCCTCTCTCTACCGACCTATTGTTTCTCTTTGTCTTCCTCTCTCTTCTGAGCTTGTTTCGTTTCTCTTCCTCTCTCTACCGACCTATTGTTTCTCTTTGTCTTCCTCTCTCTTCTGACCTTGTTTGGTTTCTCTTCCTCTCTCTACCGACCTATTGTTTCTCTTTGTCTTCCTCTCTCTTCTGACATTGTTCCGTTTCTCTTCCTCTCTCTACCGACCTATTGTTTCTCTTTGTCTTCCTCTCTTCTGACCATGTTTCGTTTCTCTTCCTCTCTCTACCGACCTATTGTTTCTCTTTGTCTTCCTCTCTCTTCTGACATTGTTCCGTTTCTCTTCCTCTCTCTACCGACCTATTGTTTCTCTTTGTCTTCCTCTCTCTTCTGAGCTTGTTTCGTTTCTCTTCCTCGCTCTATCGACCGATTGTTCCTCTTTTCTCCCTCTCTCTTCTGACCTTGTTCCGTTTCTCTTCCTCTCTCTACCGACCTATTGTTTCTCTTTGTCTTCCTCTCTCTCTTGTCTTTGTTCCGTTTCTCTTCCTCTCTCTACCGACCTATTGTTTCTCTTTGTCTTCCTCTCTCTTCTGACCTTGTTTCGTTTCTCTTCCTCTCTCTACCGACCTATTGTTTCTCTTTGTCTTCCTCTCTCTTCTGACATTGTTCCGTTTCTCTTCCTCTCTCTACCGACCTATTGTTTCTCTTTGTCTTCCTCTCTCTTCTGACCTTGTTTCGTTTCTCTTCCTCTCTCTACCGACCTATTGTTTCTCTTTGTCTTCCTCTCTCTTCTGACCTTGTTTCGTTTCTCTTCCTCTCTCTACCGACCTATTGTTTCTCTTTGTCTTCCTCTCTCTTCTGAGCTTGTTTCGTTTCTCTTCCTCGCTCTATCGACCGATTTTCCTCTTTTCTCCCTCTCTCTTCTGACCTTGTTCCGTTTCTCTTCCTCTCTCTACCGACCTATTGTTTCTCTTTGTCTTCCTCTCTCTCTTGTCTTTGTTCCGTTTCTCTTCCTCTCTCTACCGACCTATTGTTTCTCTTTGTCTTCCTCTCTCTCTTGTCTTTGTTCCGTTTCTCTTCCTCTCTCTATCGACCTATTGTTTCTCTTTGCCTTCCTCTCTCTCCTTATCTTGTTCCGTTTCTCATCCTCTCTCTACCAACCGATTGTTTCTCTTTTCTTCCTCTCTCTTCTGACCCTTTCTCTTCCCCTCTATACCGGCTTATTGTTTCTTCACTTACCCTCTACTCTTTCTTCTGATTTCTTATTTTATCTCTTCCTTGCTGAGTTTGTGATCAGTGTTCAATTTCGCATCATTTTTTTTTTGCTCGCAAAAAAAAAAAAAAAAAAAAAAAATAAAAATAAATTAAAAAAAGACATTACTCGAAATATTGGAGAAAGGGTGGCAAAAATAATCACCATTTTTTTTCCTGCTCGGATTAAAGTTGCGCCTTTGAGAAGAAAAATTGCCGAAATCTCTTTTGAAGTTTCTCTCTGTTCCAAGAGACAGAAAATATTGTCTTTATTAATTTCTCCTAAGTACGTAACAATCTAACATTTACTCTATGGATAAACGCCATTGACATTTACTAAACTTTGTATGACACAAGATCAGAAGTATGAGGCATCCAGTACATTACTGTTAGAATTGACCGAGAGTCTAGGTTTTTTAAACAGTGTTCCATGTTTAAGTATATTAACAACTAGAAGTAGAGCCCGGCGTTGCCCGGGGATGTAACAGTAAGAGATAGATCAAGTACCGACCATCATAAAGACTGAAAAATAAAATTGACAAAGATTATTGTTTAAGGTTGACGGACACGCATGTCTTAATTAGTTTTTTTTTTTGTTTTTATGAATTGGTAAAACCCAAACTCAAACAAAAACATTGTTTTCAATCGTTATGAGTCTATCGATTGAATAGAATTTTATTATAAACAATTGTCTTGTAAATGGAATTTTTAAAGCATTCTGAATGTAAAAATAAAGAAAAAAGTGTGCAAGACAATAAGAAACACTACCTGACAAAAAAAGTGAAGTTTTGTTGAAATCGGTTGAAAAATGTAAGAAATCCGATCCCATATATAAATGAACACACACACAAACACACACAAACAACCTGGGTTTTTATAATAAGTATAACTCGATATGAGTTGTCCCCCTTTCATTCTCGCGACAGTGATGCCTCTTAATCGTGTTTTCAAATTGATTTCATGCAAAAACAATTGTGTTTTTCCAATTTTTGGCGCTGTCATAACCACCGCAAGGTAATTTTACGTAGTCCTGTGAAGTTTTGTTGAAATCGGTTAAAAAATGTGGGAAATCCGATCCAATATATAAACGAACAGACATACACACACAACCTGGGTTTTATAATAAGTATGATTTCTTGAACTTAGTCTGGCACAAGACCACAAGGGTGGCGAACAGACGCAACGTGCAGCGAGGACCCGCTAAGTTATGGGCACATGGACGGACTAAACTCTTCTCCTCGTGTTCCATATGCGGGAGAAAGGTTCCATTCCGACGGATCTTTAGTGAGAGCCGCAGCTCTGTAGGGCAAACTCCCGACGACTACACTCTTAGTCAAGGGTCAACTGTTGCCTATCCTACAACTATCTTCATTATCTTGAAATCCTAAAAACAACTCGATTCAGCATATCTCTACATTGAGTGGCTCTTGAGACTTGTATTGGGTGAATAATTATCGTAAAATATGTATTCGCTTGTTTCTCTTTTTTCTCTCTCTCTCTTCTGACCTTGTTCCGCTTTTCTTTCTCTCTCTACCAATCTGTTGTTTCTCTTTTTCCTCTCTCTTCTGACCTTGTTCCGCTTCTCTTCCTTTCTCTATCGACCGATTTGTTTCTCTTTTCTTCCTTTCTTTTCTGACCTTGTTCCTCTTCTCTTTCCCTCTTTACCTACCGCTTATTTCTCTTTTCTGTACCTCTGATTACTTTTCTTATTTATTCTACACTGAGCTTGTGATCAGTGTTCACTTTCGTAGCATTTCGGCTCGCATTTCTTTTAACGGTGGAATTAAAATCTGTTGTATAGCCTCCCCATACTGGGAGGTCATCGGCACCAATTCTCTCTCGGCCGGCGACCGCTAGTTGTTTTTGGATAGCAATAAATAACATCAACCCGGAGAATTTTAACCTAGGTGTTTTATTAATGTCGACCTGTACGAACTATCCTGTAGGAGTCGTTCCTTCTTACTTTTTGACGTGTAACAACCAACTCCCTGAAAATCATTTCTCTGTCTATCATTCCCACGCTGGTTCAGCCAATCAAATTCGACTTCCTTATTTTGGCTTGCATCTGACCTAGAAAGTCAACCTCCGGAAGTCGCAGTTGAGATAAAATTCATCCTAAAAATAATAGTCTGCTAAACTATTATTTAATAAAACAACCCGATTCAAACGTTCTCTACAATGAGTGGCTCTTGAGCCTTGTATTGGGTGAACAATATCTTAAAAAATGTATTCGCTACAGTATTAAATTCGCATCATCATTCGTCATTGTCATCAGTTCGAGGATTAGGTGTGGTCGTAGGGTCCCTGCGCAGTAGAGGACCCTCACTAATTTCATCTATATGCCCCATACTTTCGAAGCTAAACTTAAAAAATCACCATATATTTAAACTCCTTCCCCAAACCTCTTAATTGAGCATGAACATCGCACGACATTAAAGAAGACGTTTTTTTTTATTATGTTGTTATCGAAGCAGTTTGAAAATGAAAAAGCTTATTTTGGGGTGCATTGCCTATTGTTGCAACTTCATCACGAGTTCTAACAGAATTAAACGTCCTTTGTTCCAAGTCACACATAGCATTAATCGAATATTTCCAGTAACCTGACTGATCATCTGTTGTCACAATATTTCATTATACAGTTACACCTTTTTCTTAATCTACACCTGCGTCATAAATTCTATTGTGCGCAGTTATAGCTGTGGCATCCATGTCTGAACCAATCAAATATGATTATCCCTGTACCTGAAACAAGGGAGATAATTGCTTCAACCAGGAAACTTTTAAAAAATGCGCCATAAGCCAATCTTAGGCATTAAACTTTGGCTAGTATTTCGATATTTTTCAATACCATATTTCCCGCTAGCATAAGGGTCATAGGGACGCCACCTGTACTGCATCTGTAGCAAAAGTAGGTGTATCTAGGACAGAATAGCCTGACAGAAACATCCCCTTTCAGGTTGGTTTTAACTTCAGGGTTGTCCGCCTTCTAGACTGGCTGTCCTGCCAAGGCAAAAGAAGTCAGTCTACCCTATGAGTTATAAGGCTGTGAATTCAGAATTCAGAATACTCCTTTTTCTAGTCTGGTTTCTTTAAAGCGAAATAGAGTAGTCTGTTTTATTATTTACAAGGGTTTGAATTCTGTTTTCCTTCTCCTAGGCTGGTTATTCTACCAAAGCTAAAGAGACTTATCTGCTCTATAATGTACAAGAGTTTGAATTCAGAGTGGTTCTCCTCCTAAACTTCTAGTCTATCTAAGAATATTTAATATATGATTATGATTGATTTGCTTTTGACGGTTTATCAACCCTTTGTGGGTTATTTAAAGCCGAAACATATTTTGGCTCGTAAGAATATTTAACTTTTTTGGCGAATTAATGTTATATTAATAACATTTTGGAGATAAAAATGACTCATCCAGATAAAAGTCCTATTATTTAACCCCTAGCAGGGGTCGAGAAGAGATTGGTTCATATATTTCACAAGGATATTTGCGAGTAAGTTAATAAAAGGAACTCGACCGTAATTCGACACGACCATCAGATTTATCAAACTATGCCCCTGTTCATTGCGCCACCCACACACCATATATGAATGAAATAAATAGGAAATAATCGTATTGTGATATGAAAGCAATTTGTAAATGTCGAATATGAACCAAAGTGGCCATAGTAACAATAATGTTTAAAAGGATGGTATTTCGATATTTTTCAATACCACATTTCCCGTTAGCATAAGGGTCATAGGGAAGCCACCTGTACTGTATCTGTAGCAAAAGTAAGTGTATCTAAGGCAGAACAACCTGACAGAAACATCCCCTTTCTGGCTGGTTTTAACTTCAGAGTTGTCCACCTTCTAAACTTGCTGTTCTGCCAAGGCAAAAGAAGTCAGTCTACCCTATGAGTTATAAGGCTGTGAATTCAGAATTCAGAATACTTCTTTTTCTAGTCTGGTTTCTTTAAAGCGAAATAGAGTAGTCTGTTTTATTATTTACAAGGGTTTGAATTCTGTTTTCCTTCTCCTATGCTGGTTATCCTACCAACGCTAAAGAGACTTATCTGCTCTATAATGTACAAGAGTTTGAATTCAGAGTGGTTCTCCTTCTAAACTATTTGCCCTGCCAAGGCTAAAGAGATCCGCCCTATCTTTTTTTATGATGGCTTGAATATAGTGTTACCTTTCATCTATCATAGTTGCCCTGACAAGGCTAAAATTACTAGTCTTCCATATTATTTACTAATGTTTTTATTCCTTGAAACCCCTTCCAGAAAACCTAGTTAATGACAGCCTTCTACCGTAACCATTCAAACAATTCTACCACTTCCTAGACTGTATACCTCTTTGAGGCCATGTTCGCATCTAGAGGCGACCTAATTAAATTATTTTCTTTTCTGTTTATCCTAAACATCTGTATGCAGAAAAATATAATGATTGTTTTTCTGTTGAATAAGTTTGTTTGGTCTTTAAATTATACATTGACACGTTTACCAATAAATTGTAACTGGCAGAATTCAGATTGAAAAAACAACAAAAACTATTTGCGGAGAACAAAATCAAAATCTTTTAAACATTCACTGGATTCTCAAGTAGGATTATTAAGAAAATTTAAATTTTCATTCACTCTAATGATTACATAACAAATAGAAAATTTACAGATAGAAGCTCAATGCAAATTATCTTTACATTTAAAAAGACCATTGCAAATTATTTTACGCTAAAATATATTGGGAAAGATTTTACTATAAAAACGCATGACAAATGATTTTACTAGGAAAATGTGTTGCAAATGATTTTACTATGAAAATGCATTGGAAATGAATTTACTATAAAATACATTGCAAATGATTCTAATATGGAAGTGTATTGCAAATGTTTTTACGATGAAAATGCGTTTGCAAATGATTTTATTATGAAAATGTATTTTGCAAATAATTTTACTAAAAAATGAATTACAAATGATTTTGCTATAAAAATGCATAGAAAATGATTTTGCTATAAAAATGCAAAGAAAATGATTTTGCTATAAAAATGCATAGAAAATGATTTTACTATAAAAATGCAAAGAAAATGATTATAATATGAAAGTGTATTGCAAATGATTATAATATGAAAATGTACTGCAAATAATTTTATTATAAAAATGTATTGAAATGATTTTACTATAAAAATGCCTTGCAAATAATTTTACTATGAAAATACCTGTAAATGATTTTACTATAAAAATGCCTTGCAAATAATTTTACTATGAAAATACCTGTAAATGATTTTACTATAAAAATGCCTTGCAAATAATTTTACTATGAAAATACCTGTAAATGATTTTACTATAAAGGCCCATTGCAAATAATTTTGTTATAAACATGCATTGCGAATCTTGTTATTATAGTAAAGCTTTGCAAATGATTTTACTACGAAAATGCGTTTTCAAATGATTTTACTATGAAAATGTATTTTGCAAATAATTTTACTAAAAAAATGCATTGCCAATGATTTTTCTATGAAAATTCATTGCAAATGATTTTACTATGGAAATGCATTGGAAATGATTTTACTATGAAAATGCATTGGGAATGATTTTACTATGAAAATGCATTGAAAATGATTTTACTATGAAAATGCATTGGAAATGATTTTACTATGAAAATGCATTGGAAATGATTTTACTATGAAAATGCATTGGAAATGATTTTACTATGAAAATGCCCCGGAAATTATTTTACTATCAAAATTCTTTGGCAAATGATTTTATTACGAAAATACAATTTTCGAATAATTGTCTATAATTATTCACTGCAAATGATTTTACTATAAAATGCATTACAAATGATTTTCTGCAAAAATGCATTGGAAATGATTTTACTATGAAAATGCATTGGAAATGCTTTTTCTATGAAAATGCATTGCCAATGATTTTACTATGAAAATTCATTGCAAATGATTTTACTATGAAAATGCATTGGAAATGATTTTACTATGAAAATGCATTGGAAATGATTTTACTATGAAAATGCATTGAAAATGATTTTACTATGAAAATGCATTGGAAATGATTTTACTATGAAAATGCATTGGAAATGATTTTACTATGAAAATGCATTGAAAATGATTTTACTATGAAAATGCATTGCAAATTATTTTACTGTGAAAATGCATTGAAAATGATTTTACTATGAAAATGCATTGCAAATGATTTTACTATGAAAATGCATTGCAAAGGATTTTATTGTGAAAATGCATTGGAAATGATTTTACTATAAAAATGCATAGCAAATTATTTTTCTATGAAAATGCATTGGAAATGATTTTACTATGAAAATGCATTGGAAATCATTTTACTATGAAAATGCATTAGAAATCATTTTACTATAAAAATTCATTGCAAATTATTTTACTATGAAAATGCATTGAAAATGATTTTACTGTGAAAATGCATTGCAAATGATTTTACTATGAAAATGCATTGCAAATGAATTTACTATAAAAAATGCATTGCAAATTATTTTACTATAGAAATGCATTTTGCGAATATTTTTACTATAAAAATTCATTGCAAATTATTTTACTATAAAAATGCATTTTGCGAATAATTTTACTATAAAAATGCAATGCATATGATTTTACTATAAAATGCACTGTATATGATTTTGCTATATAAATACAGTTTAAGTGATTTTACCATAAAATGCTTTGAAAATGATTTTACCCTACAAATGGATTGTTATCCCTAAAAGCATTCATCAACAAAAGATTCATCATGGACTCTTATTGCAATTCTAATAATACCGCACCAGTAAGAGGTAGGCAAATACCAACATGTCCTTAGAAGTTTTGATATCGGAACAGTTGCAGCAAATGGTAACATTTAGCGAGTCATAAGATCGATTAACTAAATATGGCGATTAAGCAGATATCGTGAGTAAGCAGATTTCTAAAGTTTCGATTGAAAATCCTTGAAGGATTTGTCATAATCTAATCTGGTTGAAAGTTGATCCTAATGTAAAACTTAGTGAGAAGCATGTTGATGAAACCGAGAAAGACAGTCTGTCACAGTTCTAGCCTCTTCTCTCTCTCTCTCTCTCTCTCTCTCTCTGTGCCGTATCGCCTCAGGACGAATGTGATTATAGCCCTCCACAATTTCCTGTCCTTCGTAGCTCTTAATAAATTTTCTCTTTTTATTATTTCATCTAAACCCCGTTCCTTCATCCATTTACTTAAGGCCACTAAGTAAATTATTTCAATGGGATATGGCCGTAAGCAAAAGCACATATGCTATTATATAATAAAAGAAAAAAAGATTTAAAGTGATAGTGACGAAAGGAAAATGGAACTGGATCTAAATGCGAGAGAGTATTTGCGAAGAAGAATTAATAAAAGAAGCAATTCGAAATGTACAAAAACAGACAGTAACATTCGTTCGTGGGGACAACATAAAAAGTTGATAAAACTCGATGGAAGACAGAACGCCTAAAATATATAGGCTTCTTCTTTATGTGTTGTATCCCCTCAGGATGTAGGCGATCATGGCTCTCCACAATTACCTATCCTTTGTAGCCCTTAATAAATTTTCTCTTTTTGTTATTTCTAAATCCTGTTCCGACATCCATTTACCCAAACTAAATACTCACGCGTTGATTTCCTGTCACTCTTGTCTTCAATTTGCCCTGTGAGTATTATATTTTCTAAGTCCTCTTTCCTCATTATGCGCCCTAGAAACTTCAAATGTCTCTTCTTGATGTTAAGTATAAATTTCCTTTTTCTTTCAATTTTCGCTAAAACTTCGTCGATTATTCGTCCACAGCATTCGTAGAATCCTTCTGTAGAATTATATTTTCTGTTGCTTTAAGTCACTTCTTCATCTTCGAATAGACTGTGCAGCATTCAATGTCATATAGGAGGAGAGATAGCACGTGACAGTTCAGTACTCTTTTCTTTGTTTCTAAAATTTCGCTATCGTTGTTCCTTAATTTCTTTTGATACGAGTTGTTTAATGAACGAATCTTACTTAAAACGCAGATTGTGTGTGTGTGTCTGTACGTTTATATATTGGATTGGATTTCCTACATTTTTCAACCGATTTCAGCAAAACTTCACAGGACTACGTAGAATTACCTTGCAGTGGTTCTAACAGCGGCAAAAATTGGAAAAACACAATTGTTTTTGCATGAAATCAATTTGAAAACACGATTAAGAGGTATCACGAGAATGAAAGGGGGACAACTCATATCGAGTTATACTTATTATAAAACCCAGGTTGGTTGGCTGTGTGTGTGTTCGTTTATATATGGGATCGGATTTCCTACATTTTTCAACCGATTTCAACAAAACTTCACTTTTTTTTGGCAGGTAGTGTTTCTTATTGTCTTTCACACTTTTTTCTTTATTTTTACATTCAGAATGCTTTAAAAATTCCATTTACAAGACAATTGTTTATAATAAAATTCTATTCAATCGGTAGACTCATAACGATTGAAAACAATGTTTTTGTTTGAGTTTGGGTTTTACCAATTCATAAAAAAAAAAAAAAATAATTAAGACATGCGTGTCCGTCAACCTTAAACAATAATCTTTGTCAATTTTATTTTTCAGTCTTTATGATGGTCGATACTTGATCTATCTCTTACTGTTACATCCCCGCGCAACGCCGGGCTCTACTGCTAGTATTTAATATATGACCATACTGGCCATAGTAACAATAATGGCCATAGTAATAATAATGTTTAAAAGGCTAGTTTAATGATTTACCTACCGTAATGGGTAAATTTAAATAAAAAATATATTAAAACACCCCAAAAGAAGCCCAAGCTAAATAAAAACAAGCTGAAGCACAATGGCAACAAAAAGAAATTCGAAATTTCATTTTCGAAATTATTCCTCAAGTTTATCCGACAAGTTTGAGGTAAAACAATAACCGTATTTGTTGAATTTAAATTCTTATTTTCTATGCGTCGTGAATACCTTCAGGGCGTTGATGATTAATGGCTCTCCACATTTTCCTTTTCTTTGTAGCTCTTAATAAATTTTATCTTTTGTTATCTCTCCTAAATGAATCATCAGCAGATTTCTTCTTCTATGTCCTGTGTCCTTTCAAAATGTTGGTGATCATGGCTCTCCACATTTTCCTGTTCTTTGTATCTCTTAATAAGTTTTATCTTTTGTTATCTCTCCTAAATGAATCATCAGTAGATTTCTTCTTCTATGTCCTGTGTCCTTTCAAAATGTTGGTGATCATGGCTCTCCACATTTTCCTGTTCTTTGTATCTCTTAATAAATTTTATCTTTTGTTATCTCTCCTAAATGAATCATCAGTAGATTTCTTCTTCTATGTCTTGTGTCCCTTCAGAATGTTGACGATCATGGCTCTCCACATTTTCCTGTTCTTTGTAGGTCTTAATAAATTTTATCTTTTTGTTATCTACCTTAAATGAATATTCAGCAGATTTCTTCTTCTATGTCTTGTGTCCCTTCAAGATGTTGGCGATCATGGCTCTCCACATTTTCCTGTACATTGTAGCTCTTAATAATTTTTTTCGCTATCTCTCCGAAACCCGCTTGGTAAGTCCTGCATTGTTTTTTCTCTGTCCCTCTGGTGTAAAATATATTTTTTCATCATTATACTGAGGAGTTATTGATATACCTGTGTATGTGATTAAGATTACTTATAGAATTAAGTGCATTGACAAAGAAGGCGATTATAGTGTAAAAGCAATACATATTGGTTGGAAGATAAATATTTGCAGTGTGAAATCTTTTGTTATTAGGATGCTAGCTTATTGATGTACCTACATTTGGGATTAATATTCAGAACGCAATTAAGTGCATTGACAAGGTAGTTGATATTTTTTAATGAATATTTGTTGTGAACGTCGAAAGCCTCTCTCTACTCTATCGCTATTTCCATGGCAAATGTTCAGACGAGCTACATTCCTTAGTTCCACCAGTTCAGACCTTTTCAGCTAGGACCCGCCATGACACGTACACAAGGGCGAATCATCCTCACCCTCTTCATATTCTACTGGTAGGAATAAAGTTCTACTCAGACATCTACCCCTATTTTGTGAAACGAATTCCAGACAGGATGCTTCGCTGATCACAATAATCTTCGTCAACTGTTATCTATCTTACGTCTCTAAAACTCTTGACGATCACAGACTGACAGTTGACCTCTTTTCCGATTGAAAATTAACTTTCCAGTGGGGGAGAAAAACTGTCTGGTTACATTCATGTCTCGAAAATCAAATTAGTTACATTGTATCAGCGCCGATCGGACCCCGAACTACCGCCACTCACGATGAATGGATGTCACCTCTAGGAGGAACGATGCCTTGAGAAAATATTGGGCCACTAACTCACACGTGACCTCAAGTGGAACTTGTACATACGATCCATCGCTAAAGGTGCATCTGAAATGGTCGGCTCTCTGTAACGCCCCAGTAAGTACCTGACTCCTCATGCTGTTCCCTACCTTTACAAAAGCCAGATCAGAACCAAAATGGAGGATTGTTACGTTTGGGTGAGAGCTTCATAATTCTCACTTTCTAGTCTTGATAGAGTTCAAAAGCGTCTCCGTGTCCTCGTGGGTGACGAATTATTTCCCACCCCCAAACTCTCTCCAACAGGCGGGATGTGGCGTGTCTCTCACTGTTATATCGCTATTTCAATGGAAAGTGCTCGGACAAACTACATCCGTTGGATCGGCCAGGTCTGACCTTCACAACCAGGACCTGCCATGTCACTTATATTGGAGCAAAATATCCACATTCCCTCCATATTCCATTGGTGAGAAGTTCCACTTGAACAGCTTCTTCCAGCGACCAATACAATCAACCTAGAAAGGGTTACTGAATGAGGAATAACCAAAGCGGAGGTTGGAAATGAAATGGTAATCTTTATAACATCAACAAAATACAATACTCGCCAGCGGCGTGAAGTAGGTAAACCACTGCTAATGGTGGATTATTTTGATAGTATATTACTTCCACTTACAATCGTGTCCAATGTATTTTTGAGGATTGGGATATACCCATTAGTGTTCGTAGGTACCAGATAGATAGATAGATAGATAGATAGATAGAGAGAGAGAGAGAGAGAGAGATAGAGAGAGAGAGAGAGAGATGAATAGTTCGAGATAGATAGATAGATAGATAGATAGATAGATAGATAGATAGAAATAGTCTGAAATAGATATGACTAGTCTGGGATAGATACGAATAGTCTGTGGTAGATATGAATAGTCTGAGAGATAGTGTTGTAACCTAGAAAAGGTTACTGAATGAGGAATAACCAAAGCGGAGGTTAGAAATGAAATGATAATCTTTATAACATCAACAAAATACAATACTCGCCAGCGGCGTGGAGTAGGTAAACCACTGCTAGTGGTGAACCATTTAGACGACATATTACTCCAATGTCATGGGTCCTTACCTATAACTACAGAATGAACTCTTCCTAACACTATGTATACTACGCCTCTCAAGAGAGAGGGACGAATCGAGTCAAGCCGATAGTAGTTCACTCCAAACCAGACTGACAGTCATACTAACACCTTCCACATCTTGTATTATTATATCGTGTAATATACCTTCGTTATTTCTACTCTTGTGTTCGGGTTGTTCTTCCTTGGTCCTAACCTGAACCATAACACCCACTTACAATAGAGTCAAACGTATTAATGAAGATTGGGACATACCCATTAGTGTTCATAGGTATGGTATATAAAATCCTAAAACGGGAAGTGGACAAAGTCCTTTGCCGAGACAAACCGCCTGGTGCATGGAGCAAGAGCCAGAGCTAAATAAAAAGTATTTATCTTATCTAAAAAACAGTTAAGCATGTAGCGTAGTACATACTGCTGTGAACAATTCTTTTTATGCATGAAAAACATCAAAACCGCTGAAAGAAATAGATTGAGTGATTTCCTTGTAAGTAACTTTCTTAGAATAAAAATACTAGTAACATAAAAACAGATTTTAACAATATTATAAAAGGAAAGCAATGTCAAAAATCACATTGAATTTGTTTTATTTTCTGTATGTATAATTTCTTTTATTTTTACTATCAATAATATCGTATTTTTTTTTAATAATGTAATAATAACAAATTTTAACAAATCCTCGTCATTCCCTTCGGATTCCATTAGTAAAGAAGAAGTTCCGTTCGAACAGATTTCCAAGAACCGCTTCTGCGTGGAACTGACTCCTGAGTGGATGCTTCCCGGGTCTTTACAATTTCAAGCTTTTCAAATCTAAGGTCAGCCGCCTGGTCAATACCTAGATGTGCGACCGCTTGGGAAGACAAAGCGCTGAAAGCTTGAATGTGCGGATAGTGTATTGGATAATGGCTCGGAATTGTTAATCGGAAAGCTGAGTTCTAATTCCTGTTGGGTTCGTTATATTCGCTTACGCGCAAACACCTTTGGGAAAAGTATGAATCCGCCTCATCTCCCTCCCCTAGCTATGGCTTAATTAGTAAAACTTGTATCACTAAAGAATTATTATTTCAACAAAAAAGATTCTTCCAGTCTATAAATATTATCTGACTTTAAATAACTTACAGAGGGTTGATAAACTGTAAAAAATGAATCAATCAACCTAGGGTCAACCGTAATCTATCCTGTATATATCGTTATTATATGCACTTCTTAACCCGTCCTCTTACGTTCATACAACAACCTTATTTAGTAACATTCTACCTTGAGTGGCTCTTGGCCTTTATATTGTTTGAACATCTAGTAAAAATAATTAAAAACTGATGTATAATAACTCAAAGATTTTTTTTTGCATCAAATTAAAATACTAAAACATTTTGGGGGATTCTTCTTGGTTCCGTGAAAGAAAATTAAAAAAAAAAAAAAAAGAAAAAAAAAGACGAAATCATTTGCATTTTTCCTCTTTCTAATGCTTAATCAAGATATAGGCACGAGCATATAAAGTCTCGGATGACACGTTAATCTCGTCACTATTTATGAACCAACGTGATCTTTAGTCTTCCGGAGCTCCATTTCTCCTTGCCATTTGTCCTCGGAAACCAGGTTACTTGTCATTCAGCGGAAGCCATCTGTCATTTTCTTCTCGCAACAACTGCAACTCGGTGACTTAGTTTAGCGGAGAGCCAGGGAGCTACGCAAAGATTATTGACAGCGATCCGTGGTGATCTCCCTTGTGAGACTTGATCCGCGCCTGCACAGATGACAGCATTAGCAGAAATAATCCTGGCTTAAAAGAGAGAGAGAGAGAGAAAGAGAGGGGGGTGGAAATATTTCAGGAATGACACTGATCCTTCAAGTCTGTTAGGGTCGTCAGTATGAGAGAACTGTGAATAGTTAATAACTAACAAGATGTAGCAGTAGCGAAAATGACGACGACACCAGGCCGTGACCCGTTTTCTAACAGCAAACACCCACACATAGATAGTTTCCAACTTCCTAGTTGACACCAGCCAAATACGGTAAGAAGATTAGCTTGCGCCAAACATGTTCGATTAGATCATTGGCCAGCTTCGTTAATTTAACGACGTACCTATTGGGTTATGTAATGTCAAATATAAGTTTTACGGGACAATGCTGACAATGACTTAATAGATATTGTTGGCAATTCTACTATAAAATCTATTGTTGGTCATTTTACTATAAAATATATTGTTTGCAATTCTACTATAAAATCTATTGTTGGTCATTTTACTATAAAATATATTGTTTGCAATTCTACTATAAAATCTATTGTTGGTCATTTTACTATAAAATATATTGTTGGCAATTCTACTATAAAATCTATTGTTGGTCATTTTACTATAAAATATATTGTTTGCAATTCTACTATAAAATCTATTGTTGGTCATTTTACTATAAAATATATTGTTTCATTTTACTATAAAATATATGTTGGCAATTCTACTATAAAATCTATTGTTGGTCATTTTACTATAAAATATATTGTTTGCAATTCTACTATAAAATCTATTGTTGGTCATTTTACTATAAAATATATTGTTTGCAATTCTACTATAAAATCTATTGTTGGTCATTTTACTATAAAATATATTGTTTGCAATTCTACTATAAAATCTATTGTTGGTCATTTTACTATAAAATATATTGTTGGCAATTCTACTATAAAATCTATTGTTGGTCATTTTACTATAAAATATATTGTTTGCAATTCTACTATAAAATCTATTGTTGGTCATTTTACTATAAAATATATTGTAGGTCATAATACATTGCTGGTGATTTTGCTTTAAAACATATTCCTGATCATTTTACTATAAATAGATAGTGTTGTTCATTTTAGGTATTGTTGATAATTTTACTATATAAAAATGTATTGCTGGTATTTTTGCTATAAAATGTATTTTTATACTTTCGTAGTGTTTTGTTGTTATTTGAGGGTTCACGATTTGCGCATAGCTAGGATCCTAACAGGTGCTAGCAATCCAGGTTAGGGTAGATCTAGGAACAACAGCAATTACGAGGTGATTCCACGTTCCTGAAAAACTCCGATCTTCCGATCAGAGACATTTCTGCCGGATGTGGTTTACCGCCAGGCAAAAATGGTTAAGCATAGGCCCGGATTACATTAGAAGCAAAAAGAAAGCCATGCGTCCATTTTACACTCGACTCAAAAAAATGGGAACTGCAATAAACTACATCCAACGGCAAGGCCTCTGATCGGGGGATTCTGAGGAGCGTGGAACCACCTCTTAATTGCTATCGTTCCTGGGTCTACTCTGATCTTGGGTGGTAGCACCTGTTAGGGCCCATGCCATGGGCAAATAATGAACCTCCAGACAAGTAACTATGATAGTAAAAAAAAAATACATTTAGTATTAAAAAAAAACTCCTCCCATACCTCAAAAATTTACTTATGATCCAAAGAAGAGTAAATTTTGGCATTAAATGACCCCACAGGAGTTGATATGTCGCGAACCAAACAAATAAATAAAAGAACAGCAAGGCTGATACATGTAAAATCTGCTCAACCAATGTAAAACTAACAACGCAAAATAAAAAATACCAGAATTTTCTTTTTCTCTGCCATATTTCATTCTCTGATAAAGTTTTAATAAAAGCGAAACATGTTACATTTATAAAAGTGTCCTATTTGTTTGTTTTCGTTTGGTATGTTTTACGGTATATCAACCTCAATGGGTTATTTAATGCCGACAAGATTTTTATTGCAGGTAATATTTTTTCCAAAAATGTATTGCTGGTAATAATGTATTGCTGGTAATAATTTTTT
The DNA here is from genome assembly GCA_903632075.3 of Acanthosepion pharaonis. Taxonomy (NCBI): domain Eukaryota; kingdom Metazoa; phylum Mollusca; class Cephalopoda; order Sepiida; family Sepiidae; genus Acanthosepion; species Acanthosepion pharaonis. The sequence continues at coordinate 531,693 of CAHIKZ030003380.1, read as the reverse complement.
CTTAAAAATTCATTACCGGTAATAATTTTTTTACCAAAATGTATTGCTGGTATTAAAACCTAGAAATTTGATCCCAGTTTGAGGGTTAACTATTTGCCCTCATCTGGGACCCTAACAGGTGCTGCCACTCCTGGTCAGGTTGGACCTGGGAACACTAGCAATTAAGAGGTGGTTCCACGCTCTTGAAAACTTCCTAATCAGAGGCCTTGCTGCTGGATGTACTTTATCGCCTTACCCAGGACGCGGATGTAGTTTATCGTCTTACCCAGGACGCGTTTCCTATATGTTCCTTAGCCTATCATATATATATATATATGTATATATATATATGTATGTGTGTGTGTGTGTGTGTGAGTGTGTGTGTGTGTGCCTCATATGTACTCAAAGAGGAGAAAGCTCTACACAACTATCTTCCAATCAAAATCTCTTCTCAGAGACACATTAATTAAGTGACAAATTAATTATGCAGGTGTGACATCAAGGTGACCCATGCCGTGCTCATAAACGTCGAAGCTGATAAGAAAATGTCACTCGGTTCATCATTTCTTTAATCAAGATAGGCGTGCGCACGCGCAGTTGTCGCAAACTGTCTCGTTCAGATTAACGCTCTCTCGCAGCCCGCCTTTCAACTAAAAGATCGCGAACAATATAATCACCCAGTCTTATCTTATGACAGCCAATCGATTATACAATGACTTGCTCAGCACCTGCTGTAGACCAATGGAGTCTAATACTTTTATGGTTCGTTCTTCCTCCACGGGGTGGTTGGTCAAGGGCTCTCGACAACTTCCTATACTGTGTAGCTTTTAGTAATAGTCGTATTTTTTACTAACCATCCCATTCTCTGTTCAGCCACCCATTTGCAAAAACTCGTTAGATAGGTTATTCACTTTTTATCGCTATCCCTGCTACCTATATGTCATGTGAGCATCAAATTCTCCAAGCCAACTTTCCTCGTTTTTTTATCCCAGAAAATTCAATTCTCTTTCTGATTTTAAGCATAATTGTTCTTTTCTTTTTGTTTCCAGTTTTCTTAAAACTTCCTCGTTGTTCACATGTTTTGATTATGGTATTCCCAACATCCTCCTGTAGAACCACGTTTCTGTTGGCTCAAGTCTCTTCATCTGAGAGGAGATTGTCCAAGATTTACTGCCATATAGGAGGACTGATATTACATAACAGTTCAGTAATCTTTTCTTTGTTTCTGTTGCTTCAAGCCTCTTCATCAGTGAGGAGATGGTCCATCATTCACTGCCATATAGGAGGACTGATATTACATAACAGTTCAGTAATCTTTTCTTTGTTTCTCTTGCTTCAAGTCTCTTCTTCATTCATAAGGAGATTGTCCATCATTCCCTGCCATATAGGAGAACTGATATTACATAACGGTTCAGTACACTTTCCTTTTTCTGTTGCTTCAAGTCCCTACTTCCTCTGTGAGGAAATTGTCCAGCATCCACTGCTATAGAGGAGATTTGATGTTAAATAACTGTTTAGCACTTTTTTCTTGTTTTTAATGAAATTTTCCTGTTATTTTTTATACGTTTCTTAGGTTCAGGAATGCATCTTTTGCTGTTGAGTTGTAACTTCGAATTTCGGTGTCACATTTTCAGCCATTTTCTTAAAACATTTCTACAGCTATTTAAATTTCTGTGCTTGCTTGATTTTGACATCACCATTTTATTGATAACATCTTCTGTTGTCCTTTTCCTTAACGACCATATATTATAACACACTTTTTTTACTGAAAGTTAGCAAGGGAGTTTAATCAACATTGGATCCCCCATTAATGTAGGCTTGAAATAGACTAAACTAAGCAATTGTTTCAATAATCTAATGTTGTGTTTCTCAAAATGTTATCATGTGCGCCCCAAGTTAACAGAAGGATGAATTAGTTTTATATTTGAAAAATCTTTATTTTTCGACAACTTTGGAAATTAATTAGTTATTACATTCCATCTATAAACAGTGATCAATACGACTGGATTTGCAGCATTTTCATTCACGTTTCAATCGATAATGTTGGCTTATCGTTAACGGAAGAAGATGAGCTGGTCACCATCTCTGCTGATCGTGGCTTACAAATCAAGCATAAAGAGTTGTCCATGGATCAATTTTCGATTTTCATTCAAGAATAATATTCTTCAATAGTTTGTAAAGCATTGAATATTTTATTGCCATTTTCCACGTCATACCTCTGTGAATTAGGATTTTCTGCATTTACCAATATTAAATACAAAAATAGACAAAAGATTAAATGCATTTATGAGGAAATGAGAATATATTTATCACAAACAAGGCCAAACATTCAAAAAATGTTTATCACATATAGATTTATAATAAATGTTTATCTATGGGTGTGGATTGTTCTCATCTGTTGCTCATGTCTAAATTAAATAAAGGTCTCTGTTCCGTATTTCCTGCAGGTTACTCAAATTTATATACACCTGAGGAAGGCCAGAGGGCACAACAGTCGAAATGTCATGATGACAACAGCAACAAAGAGTCTGAATACAAATAGTTTAACTTTTTAAATAATGTTTATAATGATAATATTTACATAATGAAATATTGTAAATAATGAAATTCAGGCAAAAAATTAATTTCTCCTCATTAAAATTTAAAATGTGTCCCAAAGTTTTAGTTATTCTACAAGTGCCCCCCGCCCGAGGTAAAAAAAAGGGGACGAGAAACTCTGGTCTAATAATTTAGGATTGACGTCCCTGAACAGGGTGAACAGGAAACGGAAATAGTAAACTTTTATTTTAATAAGCTAGAGACACCAAGCACATGGCCACCATATCTAAGTCAGTTGATGTTTCAACTGATAATGTTGGCTTATCGTTAACAGAATATGATGAGCTGGTTACTATATCTGCTGATTGTGGCTTACAAATCAAGCATAAAAAGGTGTCCATTGATCAATTTGAGATTTCCATTCAAGAATAATATTCTTCTGTAGCTAGTAAAGCACTGAATATTTTATTGCCATTTTCCACATCATTACCTCAAAAACAGAATTAGGTTTCATAACATTAACATTTAAATTTTGAAGCTTATAAAGTTTTCAAAGACAATATTCAAATGCAAAAATTTCTTAAAGATTAAATGCATTGAATATTAAATGTATGCCCTGATGTGCACCCACGTAAAGAAATGCAAAAATATATCAAAAAATCAATTGACGTTTCAACTGAAAACAGAAGATGAGCTGGTCCATTCGTGGCTACAAATCAAGCATAAAGAGGTGTCCATTGAAATTTGGGATTTCCATTCAAGAATAATATTTTTCAATAGCTTGTAAAGAAGAAATTGCCATTTTCCATGTCATACCTCTGGTGAATTAGGATTTTCTGCACTTATTAACATTAAAAATAGATTTTAAATGCATTGATGAAAAATGAAAGTATGTTTATAACATATTAACAAAAAACTGCATAGCAAGCACTGGTTTCATATAAGCATAAAATATACAATGTAATGTCTTACAAATAAATGCTTATTTCAGGAGATGGGGCATGGTGGAGTAACGGATATATATTAGGCAGTGTTACATTAGCGTTACATTACAGTTTTTTTAGTGGATATGTGCATGTTCTAATGTAACACTGCATAATAAATAAATAGTTATTGCTCTATTTTTGTATTGAGCCATGTTTTGTATTGAGCCCTATTTTGAACGCTGAAACCATATTCTTCATTTTTTTACACTTGTATATATTATATATATATATATATATATATATATATATATATATATATATATATTATAGCCTAAATATAGCCTAAATATTGTGGAAACACGCCCAAATAAATAATACAGTGTAACCCGGATATAAGTTGTCGGGGCCGGAGAAGAAGTCTCTTATATCCGGGTTTCTCTTATATCCGGGTTTCTCTTATATCCGGGTTTGGTCTATTTTATATACATTAACACAGGATCTAATTTGGGACCAGAGAAAATCTCTCCTATATCCGGGTTTATCTTATATCCGGGTCTCTTATATCCGGGTTACACTGTAGTTTAAAATTTATGAATAAAAATCATCTGTAATATAATCGATCCTCGACTTCATTCACTTTCTCTCCGACGTGACGTGGCTTCCTTTTGTCTTTTCTACAAATATTTTTCATGGTCACTGACGAACTTTTTTTTCCCTGGGGCCTAGACTACATGAATTTAGACGTGCCACTAGACTGGAATCTAGGTCTCACCCGTTTACGGTTGAAATAATTTAATGCAACGGCCACTTCTCCTCCAGCAGTTTCTTTTCTTACACGCCCCTCCTGTGGATCTCTCTTCCGTTTACTTGCTTCCCCGATAACAATAATCTTTAAAAATTAAGTGCAACGAAAATCGCCATCTTCTATCTTCTTCAATATCGTTCATCTTTTGTCCTTTCCTCAATAGCTCTTATACTCCGTCTTTTCTCTCACTTTCACTTTCTTGTAACCCCTTGCGTACTATTGTCTTTCCTGCCTTGCTTGGGGTAATATGGTTAAAAAAAAATGTGAGGCTGTATTTTTAGCAGCCAAAAGCTCGTCGTTGAATCACTATTCTTGTTCCCGTCGGTGCGCACCAAAGCTGAAAAAGGTCTGTTGCACGCTCACCAGGCAACGAAAAGTGAAATAAAAGGTGAAAATAAAAAGCAAGGAATGAAAACTTGAACCGTGTTTCGAATATATTTCGTAGTTTTTTACAAGAATCAATTTGTACAGTTCGAGTAGGGTGGTAGGTAAGTAGGTAGGTAGCACATTGGGACAACTGTCACTTCTGAAAGTACAGACAGACAAATAAGCTTTACCCCTCAACCAGCGAAATAGCTAACTTTATCCTACCAACTCTCTGCCCGTCTTTGCAAAACGACACGTGGCTAGCAACTATCCCGTTAAACGGCAAGCCGGCACTATCTCAGTCGCAACAGCGACTGCTAATACCAGCCAGTAAACGGAAGGCTTCAACATCCGGTTTGTGTGGCACTTGTTCCTTAAAGTCTTTATTTCTTTATCCATTATTCTTTTTCTATTTTGGACAAGTAGGTGTCTGCTTTTGAAAACACCATTTCACAGACTTTAACGCTAGTCATAAAACACGAAACTCGAAGACTGAGATAAAATTACACACCATTATCTTCTATGTGGGTGTTCCAACCATAGTGTGAGAAAATAAATTTTCGCAAAATGTAAGTCCCTCACAGAAATTCGCATGAATTTTGTCCAGAGGTATATAATGTATACTGTAATAAAGATAGCCTGTCGTGTTATTTTTTTCGGCAGTGCGATATATATTTGATATGTCCCGGAAAGGGATATATTTGAACGAAGTATCTAAGTGGTTTTGGTTACTATAACCAAGTAGAATACGGTAGCAGTAATCGACTGGTACTCGTCGTAGTCGCAGGTAAGAAGTGTAGATCAATGGCGTAGTCCAATGGGTGTCGTTATAGACTTAGCTCTCAGACTAAGGCTCTCGACTCTTCTGACTCCCCTACACGTCCGTCGGTATTTATGACGGACACCAGCCAATCATATTCCAATGAGGGTGAACACAGGTGTATACATATTCCATAATATCAATATTTGTAACGCTATAAGTATTTTTTTTATTGGGGGTGTAAACACACCAGTGGAATATCCATTTTCGGAAACCCTTTGTGACTAAAACAGGGTTAACTTCCGGCGCAACGTAAGCAATTTGACGCGAGTTTGTACCAATAGACTGATCATTTGGCTTGTTTTTAATAGTTTCTTGCTCGTAACAAATTTTATGCCTAGCGGACTCAGTCAACAACCAAACATGGGTGAAATGCCTACTGGACGCTCACACACACACACGCACACACAAACTAACAAATGTAGATTATAATCCCATAATCCAGCATAGACAAACTACCCAAATGAATTATAGACACCAGTGGTGCTTAACAAATGTGATGGCATCCTGAGAATTACAATAAACTACATCCAAAGAAGAGTAAATTTTGGCATTAAATGACCCATAAGGAGTTGATATGTCGCGAAACAAACAAATGAATAACAAAACAGCAAGGCTGATACATGTAAAATCTGCTTAACCAATGAAAAACTAACAACCCAAAAGGAAAAATACCAGAATTTTCTTTTTCTCTTCCATATTTCATTCTCTGATGAAGTTTTAATAAAAGCGAAAACATGTTACATTTATAAAAGTGTCCTATTTGTTTGTTTTCGTTTGTTGTGTTTTACGGTATATCAACCTCAATGGGTTATTTAATGTCGACAAGATTTTTATTGCTGGTAATATTTTTCCCCCAAAAATGTATTGCTGGTAAAAAATTTTACAAAAAAGAATTGCTGGTATTAAACCTATTTTTATTCTTTCGTAGTGTATTGCCCCCTTTTGGCCCGCGGGGGAGATTATTTGCCCATAGCTGGGACCCTCAAAACCTCTTTATTAGAGGCCTTGCTGTTGGATGTAGTTTATCGTCTTATCCAGGACGCGGATGTAGTTTAATGCCTTATCCAGGACGTGAATGTAGCTTATCGCCTTATCCAGCTGTTCTGATGATGCCCCGTCCTGGGTATGACGATAAACTACATCCGCTTCCTGGGTAAGACGATAAACTACGTCCAACAGCAAGGCCTCTGATCAGGAAGTTTTGAGGAGCGTGGAACCACCTCTTAATTGATGGTGTTCCCAGGTCCACCGTGACCAGGGTGGTAGCACCTGTTAGGAGGTCTCAGCTATGGGCAAATAGTTAACCCTCAAACAGGGGTCAAAACACTATGAAAGTGTAAAAATAGATTTTAATACTAGGGATACTTTTTGTAAAAAAATTATTGCCAGCAATACATTTTTGAAGAAAAAAATATTACCAAAAATAGATTTATGAAGGAAAAACATATTGCCAGATACAAAAATTTTGTCGGCATTAAATAACCTATTGAGGTTGATATGCCGTAAACCAAACCAAACCAAACCAAACTGATGATGCTATTATAGAGCGAAACGTTGACGGAAGGTTAAAAAGTTTAACTAGTTTTCTCAAATTCCATCTTATATATTTAAATGTCTATGTTATTTAGGTATTCGGCATGAAATTTATTATTTAGACGCGAAATAGAACCAGCTAAAAATAAAACCTTTGTGAGGAATTTCAAAAAGATTAAAGTTGATTGTTAATGGCAAGCGGTTATTGCGTATTTTACAAGTCTACATTCAGTTACGTTCACTACTATCCTCATCTTTGTCGCCATGTTTATCACAACGTTTCGATTGTTGTACGCTCCTGCCTTCTCCAGGTAGTTGGAATGTCGAACTGAACCCTTTATTTCGCTCACTGGGGTAGACTGTTCTAGTTGCACGTGCCATGTCTAATGGATGTCAGTTATCTCCTGTTAATTCCCATCTTCAAGTTCTCACACTCTTTGGGTCCTGTCACTGGATCTAACTAACGCCTTTATCCACTGTGCCATGTATCCTTGAGGACATTCCAACCACCTGAAGAAGGCTGGAGCGTACAGCGGCCGAAACGTTGTGATAAACATGGCGACAAGGATCAGAACACTAGTCCGAATAATGTAAATAGTGTACATAATACCTCATCTCAGAAATATAGACAGATACTGAAAGGCCGAAACGTTGTAATAAATATGGCAACAAAGATGAGGACAATATTCCGAATAATGTAAATAGTGTACATAATACCTCATCTCAGAAATATAGACAGATACTGAAAGGCCGAAACGTTGTAATAAATATGGCAACAAAGATGAGGACAATATTCCGAATAATGTAAATAGTGTACATAATACCTCATCTCAGAAATATAGACAGATACTGAAAGGCCGAAACGTTGTAATAAATATGACAACAAAGATGAGGACAATATTCCGAATAATGTAAATAGTGTACATAATACCTCATCTCAGAAATATAGACAGATACTGAAAGGCCGAAACGTTGTAATAAATATGGCAACAAAGATGAGGACAATATTCCGAATAATGTAAATAGTGTACATAATACCTCATCTCAGAAATATAGACAGATACTGAAAGGCCGAAACGTTGTAATAAATATGGCAACAAAGATGAGGACAATATTCCGAATAATGTAAATAATGTACATAATACCTCATCTCAGAAATATAGACAGATACTGAAAGGCCGAAACGTTGTAATAAATATGGCGATAAAGATGAGGACAATAGTCCGAATAATGTAAATAATGTACATAATACCTCATCTCAGAAATATAGACAGATACTGAAAGGCCGAAACGTTGTAATAAATATGGCAACAAAGATGAGGACAATATTCCGAATAATGTAAATAGTGTACATAATACCTCATCTCAGAAATATAGACAGATACTGAAAGGCCGAAACGTTGTAATAAATATGGCGACAAAGATGAGGACAATATTCCGAATAATGTAAATAGTGTACATAATACCTCATTTCAGAAATATAGACAGATACTGAAAGGCCGAAACGTTGTAATAAATATGGCGACAACGATGAGGACAATAGTCCGAATAATGTAAATAGTGTACATAATACCTCATTTCAGAAATATAGACAGATACTGAAGACTCACTCTTAAATTCATTTGTCGTAAAAACTGACTGCCTGATGTGGATATTTCTATGTATCATATACCGTACCTATGAACACTAATGGGTGTACTATTTACATTATTCAGACTATTTATGACAACGTTTCGGCCGTTGTACGCTCCAGCCTTCTTCAGGTGGTTGGAATGTCCTCAAGGATACATGGCACAGATGGTTGGAATGTCGAACTGAACCCTTTATTTCGCTCACTGGGTTAGACTGTTCTAGTTCCACGTGTCATGTCTAATGGATGTTGCTGGGGTAGACTGTTCTAGTTTAATTCATTTTTAAAGGATGTCAGTTATCAGTTATCCTGTCAATTCCGCTCTTCAAGTTCTCCACTGCCTTAACCGGGTATTGAACTCACACACTTTGGATCTTGTCACTGGATCTAACTAACGCCTTTATCCACTGTGCCATTACTCGAAGCAAATTTACGGCTGCTACTCACAGCTCAATACACGTAGGATATTTATTGGGTATGAACTTCTGGGTATTATAAACCTAATGTCTTCAGCAACCATTTTTATCAGGGCTCATATAAAGGGTTCAGTTCGACATTCTAACCACCTGAAGAAGGCCGGAGCGTACAACGGCCGAAACGTTGTAATGAATATGGCGACAAAGATGAGGACAACAGTCCGAATAATGTAAATAATGTACATAATACCTCATCTCAGAAATATAGAGAGATACTGAAAGGCCGAAACGTTGTAATAAATATGGCGATAAAGATGAGGACAATAGTCCGAATAATGTAAATAATGTACATAATACCTCATCTCAGAAATATAGAGAGATACTGAAAGGCCGAAACGTTGTAATAAATATGACGACAAAGATGAGGAGAATAGTCCGAATAATGTAAATAGTGTACATAATACCTCATCTCTGAAATATAGACAGATACTTCAGTTTTGTTGTTGTATAGCGTCTATGTTCATAATGCTGAGGGTACCTGCCATGATAAACACGAACAACACCGACTATTTCTGCTCGAAGCAAACTTACGGCTGCTATTCACAGCTCAATACGCGTAAGATATTTATAGCGCTTGCGAAAGCGTAACATTACATTTTGATGGGTATGCTTTCGTCTCCGCATTTTGAAAAGTGTCAGCTAGCGGTGTTTGTCAGCGTCTGCGTGTATGCGAGGCTAATTGAACGTTGTTCGATGGCTAAATGAATCGACAAGCACGGCGGGGGTGAAAGCAGGAAAAACAGTGAAATTGAGTGAGGCATGTCGGGGTATATTGCCCGGTGTGCATTGTTAAGTATATGATTGCCAGCAGGCATTTTGTTTTTCTTTTTTTTTTTTTGGTTTTGTCTTGTTCCGAGGGCGGTAATTTTGGGTGTGCACTTTTGCGCATGCGTGTGAATCTATCTGCGCACGCGTGTTTGGACGCCTGTCCATTTCCCTTTCAATCATAGACAACTCCAATCGACGTTGTTGGATTGTCACTCGTGTTGGTCTCCTTCACACTTGTTTACGACACTCAATTATTTATGAAGCTGTCCGCAAGAAGGCTGGAAATATTGTTAAAAGCGCGAGTCGCACTAGTTATTAACACTTTCTTCTTCCTTTTCTAATCAGGTCTTCATTTGTCTTTCTCAGTTTTTCTTTCTGTCTCTATCCCTTTTATTTCTTCGCCTTTCTTTTTTCTTCCCTTTGATTTCCTTTTTATTGTTGTCATACTGTTTCTTTTTCATAATTTGGATATTCTTTTTCATTTCTTGCATCTTTAGTTTGTTTTTTGGTATTCGTTTCAAAATTTTTGTTTACTCTTTTGTTTCCTTGCTTTCTTTCTTGCGATTTAAAAAAGATAATTTTGTTTCGTTTTTTTTTTTCATTCTGTGATTTTCCTTTTGATCTGTTTCTTTTTCTTTCGTTTCAAAATTTTCGTTTTCTCCTTTGTTTCCTTGCTTTCTTTCTTCCGATTTAAAAAAAAATAATTGTTTCGTTTTTTTTCATTCTGTGATCTTCCTTTTGATCTGTTTCTTTTTCTTTTGTTTCAATATTTTCATTTTCTCCTTTGTTTCCTTGCTCTTTTTTTACGATTTAAAAAATAATTTTGTTTCGTTCTTTTTTTCATTTTGGGATTTTCCTTTTGATCTGTTTCTTTTTCTTTCGTTTCAATATTTTCATTTTCTCCTTTTTTTTTCCTTGCTTTCTTTCTTCCGATTTAAAAAAAAATTCTTTCGTTTGTTTTCATTCTGTGATTTTCCTTCTGATCTGTTTCTTTTACTTTCGTTTCAATATTTTCATTTTCTCCTTTGTTTCCTTGCTTTTTTTCTTCCAATTTAAAAAAAACAATTTTGTTTCGTTATTTTTTTCATTCTGTGATTTTCCTTTTGATCTTTTTTTTTCTTTCGTTTCAATATTTTCATTTTCTCCTTGCTTTCTTTCTTCCGATTTAAAAAGCAATGATTCGTTTTTTTTTTCATTCTGAGTTTTTCCTTCTGATCTGTTTCTTTTTACTTCGTTTCAGTATTTTAACTTTTTCTTTCTTGCATCCCTTTGAATATTTTCATTCCGTTTCTTTTTTATTCTTTTGTTTTTTTCATTGTGTTTCTGTTTGATTTTTTAAATCCTTTCTTTTTTTTGATATTTTCATTATGTTTCTTTTTTCAAATTTGTTTTTTCAGTTTGTTTCTTTTTCGTTTGACTATTGAAATATTTTCATTTTCATTTTTTCTTTCTTTTTGATATTTTCAACATGTTTCGCTTTCATTCTTTTGTTTTTGTTATTTTGTTTATTTCTATTTTTAAAATATTAAAAGTTTCATTTTTTCTGTGTTTCTTTTTAATATTTTCAGCATGTTTCTTTTTCATTCTTTTTTTTTCATTTTGTTTTCTTTTTTCTGACCAGAGTAAACATTGCAAGAACCAGTGCGTCAACGTGATATAGCCATAAGCCGATAGATAAATATATAATGAGGAATAGACATTGTGTATATATATATATATATATATATATATATATATATATATATATATATATATTAAAACAACATATAAGTATATTAAAACGACATGTAAAAATCGCTACACAATTGCATCCGTGTTTCGACGAACGGGTTTCCTCAGGCGATTGTAA
>CAHIKZ030003380.1:447500-515000 GCA_903632075.3 Acanthosepion pharaonis | reverse complement strand
CTTCATACCCTGTCTGGTGGCAAACGCTGCTGGTGGCGCCAGGGGTGGCGTTTCCGCCATAGCCACCGAAACCGTGATATCACCCTGGTCGGCGGCTGATGAAGACAGGGTATCGCACGTGCTAACACACGTTGTATGTTAAACACACACACACACACACACACACACACACACACACACACACACATATATATATATATATATATATATATATATATATAGATAGATAGATAGATAGATAGATAGATACATTTAGAGATACATGTCTTACTTATTAACCAATTTCTGGGGGAGAAAAGATGGATTCATGCCTAATCACTATTTGATAAAAAAAACATGACATTTTAATGTGGATATAAAGTGGGAGATTAATTTTATATTACGATCAATATGTGAACTGATCTCTCACTTTGTGGTCTCTACACGTTTATATTCCAGAGAATGTAAATAAATCTAAAATACATGCCTGTGTGGTTAATCCGAATTTGATTGCTTTGTGATGTTAGACGCTCACTCTTTGTAACTTCCGTTATGTCAACGGATGCTCGTCATCACTTCCAAAATGCACGTTCTAGACGAGACTTTGTAAATACTGGTAGTAGTAACGCCTTCAAATTATACTCGCACTAATACTACTTGTTCAAATAGTAATCGCCGAATAGTAATTCGTATAATGATCAGTATAGAGAAATAGTATAAAGAACGGCCATCACTTAGACGGCACGCTATTTCCCATTGAGAACGTTTCCTTTCCGATCACGTGATCTACTTATTTAATAATGGAATCGTCCGTATTTGTGCACTGGCGATCTGTGTTCAAACTACAGTGTCGACAACGATACTTTATTCCTGTACAACAGATTTATTGTTTCGTTTTTTATGGTTTATCAACCCTTTGCGGGTTATTTAAAGCTAGAAAATATTTTTAGATTGAGATTTTTTTTAATTAGAAAATAATGTTTTAGTAATTCAAATCTTAATAATTAACCCATAGCTGGGGGAAGATATGGTGGATTCATACCCTACCCAAATGTATGTTCGCGTAAGTGAATATAACGAACCCAATTGGAATTAGAGTTATTTGTTTATTTTATTTTTTAAACTTTCGTTTCCATATTATGGATGATACTGGATATTGGCTCACGCTTTCTAAGATTAGCGACAAATGTTCATACTACTTAGGCCTATAATTGAAGGATATAAATATCATGAATTTTAAAAATTTACCTTTGACCCACAACCGTCATTAATTGCCACATCGCTTCCCCTCCCCTCTGTGACTAACGCATGTGTTGTGAAATGACCGATTCACAAAAGAATAAGCGACATCCTTAAAAATCTTGAAACCATGCCAAGAGCAATTTGATTGGGTCGCCATGTTTGCTCAGGGACGGCGATAAGATGGCGCCTTTCCAACGGAGGTTCCGAGCAGTGTCTATTTTTATTTAAAGAAATGAAGAAAAAAAAAAGAAAAAGAAAAAAAGAAACGAAAATGTTTTCAATGGCATTAGAATAAAGGACATTTGGTTTAATTTGAATATTATTACTCCTTCTAAATGCTTCTTATAAGAAATATTGCCAGTTTGTTTATTTGTATTTGAAACAAAGGAATTTTGCAAAATGAATATTCATAGATTCTTTAATATACATTAATATCATCCAGAGAGTACACACACAAAACACACTATCTCTTTCTCTCCTCTCTCTCTCTCTCTATATATATATATATATATATATATATTTTATATATATATATATATATATATATATATATATATATATATATATATATATATATCCAAGTAAATGAAAACAAATGGAGTATAATTCCTCTGTTCGTTAAAAGAGGGCTCAATACAGAGTAGAGCTAAATATAATTTATTTTAGAATATTCAAACAAAAACATGTTTTAAATCGCTACACAATTACAATTAAGTTTCAACACTACAAATGTGTCTCCTCGGGCGATGGTAAACTACTGGCGAGTGAAGGATTATTTTAATTTCAAAAGCAGAATACTTCATCTTTTTTCAAGAAAAAAAGAATTAAAATAGGCCTGTAGTCTTTACTGTGATTAGGCAATCGAATGTGACCTACGTTATTTTCAAACCAACCGAAATTTTCGTTTTTAATATAAGTTCATGACACGAAGTTGTCTGCATATACATCCTAGACAATTCCATTATGGACAGATACAAATGGTTACATTATTTCGTAAGATGTATAGAAGTCTGGCGTTCAACATTCCTAAGAAGTAAGAAGCGAAAGAAGTAAGGAGATAATTTAAAATAATGGTAACTAGTTATATGCTCGGTTAGCTTCCTACATAAAATTTTGTCGTTGATAAATGAAAGGCCATAAATTTGAACTTGGGAGGGTGGAACATCGCTTGTGTGAAAGAGTCAGTTCGTGTGTACTTGTTTTTACGGGGACACAGGAAATAGTTAGAATTTAGTTCTTACTGTGTACTTTGCCCCCGTTGTTCGGGGTGGTCTCTTTCTGGTTTTCAGTGCGGTAGCTTTTTGCGTGTGGACATGAATGAGAGTCTTGAATTCTGTGCGTCGCATGTCAAAATTTTGCGCATTGACCTTCGTTACACACACACGCACGCACACTAACAAACACGCGCACACATAAGTGGCGTATTATATTTAAGGATATATAAATAAATAAATATATATATATATATATATATATATATATAATAATCGACTCTCCCGTCGAGATTCGACGTATGAGGGTCAAGCAGATCAGTTTCCAGGAAACGGACAGCCCGACACCGGCACATGAGATTTGATTATAGTGGTGAAGGCCTCGTGCAGGATCATCCACACTTGTTGAAGGGACGAATACAGAGACCTGGTGCACCGAATGCCACAAGGTCCCCAAACGACCCTCCGCAGGTTTTGAATTCAGAGTTGTCCTTCTCCTAGACCAATTGCCATCCAAGGCTATAGAACCCAGTCTGTCCTGCTATTTTAATGGAGGGAGTGGAAGAGGATTCATACCTTTCCCAAGGGTATTAACACGTAAGTGAATGTAATGGATTCGACTGGAATTCGAACTCGGCTCTGCGATTCCTCAATCCAAGCCGCTATCCATTACTCCACCATGACTGACTGACTGACTGACTGACTGACTGACTGACTGACTGACTGACTGACTGACTCTCTCTCTCTCTCTCTCTCTTTTTTATATATATATATATATATATATATATATATATATATATATATATATATATATAGAGAGAGAGAGAGAGAGAGAGAGAGAGAGAGAGAATGATAGAAATTAAGGAGGATTTGAGATAATTAATTTATCGAGTCTAGAAGAAACCTCAATAGAATGCAAAAAGCACTGGACGGCCGTTTCGTATATCCTTGCTTGAACCGGCTTCTAATCGGCTTCTAAGCGGCTTGGGGATAGTAGTCGTGGCTCGTGGGGACACAATCCTATGGGTAAAGGAACTTGGATGAGTTCCACCACGGAATATGTGAATGAGCGGTGCAATATCGAGTC
Source organism: Acanthosepion pharaonis (assembly GCA_903632075.3). NCBI lineage: Eukaryota > Metazoa > Mollusca > Cephalopoda > Sepiida > Sepiidae > Acanthosepion > Acanthosepion pharaonis. The sequence continues at coordinate 511,481 of CAHIKZ030003380.1, read as the reverse complement.
TAGTTCGCTACCTCTTCGTCACCGAGGCCCGTTAGTACAGTTGGTATGACGTTTGCCTGTCAATGTAATTGTCTGGGTTTCGGTTCTCGGTAGTGGATGCGCACTGCTGATGAGTCCCAAATATAGGACGACAGGGCCGTCCAGTGCTTTCTGCATTCTGTTGAGGTTTCAGACTCGATGAATTACTTAAATATGTACATATATATATTCACTTTAAATATTAACTTGTTCTTAAAAGAAATATAGTATATTAAAAGAGCAAAATATTTTTCAAATCGTAGTTAAATAAAACGTATTCTAACCTAAACACCCCTCCAAAATCTTTAAATATACAAATAGAAAAAAATGCCGTAAGAATTTTTTGCCGTTAACAATAAAATTTTTAAAAAAATCCAGACGACATGCATTTAACGGATGTCAGATTTCATTGAAAAATACATCCCCACCCCTACCAAAACGTGACTAATAACTGATACATCAAAATATAGACATAATGAACACGCAAACACCCCTTGTCTAGTGGAAGTGGATTTATCTGTAACCATGGAAACGTGAATTATGATTTTAGCTGTGTCTTTAAAACCCAGTAATTTTAAAAGTTACTCCAAAATTCGCTTGAGGATGAAATGGAACTAATGTCTTTAATTTAATTAGAAAATTGAATTCGGAGCATTCAGCTTCCATTTTTGAAACATGGTTAGAACTGTGTAGCGGAAAAAACATATTTTAAATCAATTAATTTATAATATTAGTGCTCTGTAAATTTACATTGAGCACTATTTTATAAGAATAAAAACATCTATAAGAACACCGGATTATATATCTTACTCTTCTTTATATATATATATTTCAATTTGAAACTTTTTTATATATATATATATATATATATATATATATATATATATATATATATATATATGTAAATTTGTCGGTCTGTCTGCCTCTCTCTCTCTCTCTTTATATATATATATATATATATATATATATATATATATATATATATAAATCGTTAAAGAACTACTGACAATGTCCTGTAATTAAGCTTTTTATTGAATTTTTCTTGTGTTCTTATTATTTTGTCTCTTTTTGAACATAAATTATTTTGAATTTGTTTGAATGTTCTGTAATTCCGAGGACTTTCATCTATACCATTTGTGACATAATCAAGGATGATTTTATTTTTACTTTTAACGGGATGATTTATGCATGTATCTAGAATTATAGAAATGTTGGTATATTTGCTTTTTAACGCCCAAACGCCCGCGCGCTAAATATCTCTTAAAGTTTTATCCAAATCGTCATAATTCCGTGTAAATGTACGTGCTGAACTCGAATTAAGAATGAAATTATGAAGAAACCTACCGTTTTTGGAGTTATCGACAAGAAAAAATCTGACTTCATGTTGGTCGTTCGTCCCCCATTATTGCCATAATGTTCACTGGTTCAGTGCCAAGTACATCCGGTGGCGCAAGATTAAATTTTGACCTATTTACTTCCTTTACATAAGTTTGTTCCGAAATCGATACACACTACCGTAAAGCAATGTAATTTTCTTTTGGTTTTAGTGAATATTTTGTGTAGAGTGCTTGATTCTGGGAAGCGTTTGTCTAAGAGTTTGAAGAATATTTTACCTACGTTTGTTTTTACGTTTTTGCTGTACGGTGGGTTGAACCATATGATATTTCCCCTCCTGTTGGTCTTTCTTGTGCTCTGTGGTGAGTATGTGAGTGTTGCCGGGAATCCACTAACTTTTAGGGCTGTTCTGTAGTCTTTCTTAGCTTCGTTACATATGGTTTCATTGGAAGAACTGTCGGAAAGCCTGCGGTTAATCGATACCCATATATATAAATAGTCGAGGGAAAATCCAACACTCGCGGCCTGATGATTGCGTCTAGCATAAAACAGCCTGTCGCCTCTGAGTGTTGACTTCAATGTTCACTTTTATATTTATATTTACACACGCTCGATCTCTGATATTGAGCATACTTAATCCCGTAAATATAGCACACCTTAAAACTATATATATATATATATATATATATATATATATATATATATATATATAAACACAATATGTATTTAGAGAGAGAGAAATAATCCGAGTGTGTTAGTGTTAGGGAGTGAGAGAGCGAAAGATAGATTCAGTGAGAGAGAGAGAGAGAGAGAGAGAGAATCAGAGACAGAGGGTTATGGAGTGAGAGAGAGATAAACTGAGATTCAGAGAGAGAGAGAGACTCTGTGTGTGTGTGTGTGTGTGTGTGTGTGTGTGTTAGGGAGTGAAAGAGCGAGAGAGAGATTCACTGAGAGAGATAATCAGACAGATAGAGTGTTGGGGAGTGAAAGACAGAGAGATTTAGTGAGAGATATAATTAGTGAGAGAGTGTGTATGTGTGCTAGGGAGTGAAAGAGCGAGAGACTATTCAGTCAGAGAGAGATAATCAGAGAGATTGTGTGTCAGAGAGTGAGGAAAAGAGGGAAAGAGAGATAATCAGAGAGTGAGTGTTAGGGATTGAGCGGGGAGAGAGAGTGAAAGTGAGATTCAGTGAGATAATCAGAGAGAGAGAGAGAGAGAGAGATTCTGTGAGATAGAGACATGATCAGAAAGACAGTGTCTGATGTAGTAAGAAAGAGAGAGTGAGAGAAAGTAAAATTCAGTGAGAGAGAGAGAGAGAGATCATCAGAAAGATAGAGAGAGAGAGAGAGAGAGAGTCAGGGAGTGAGAGAGCCAGCTAGCGAAATAGAGAGAGAGAGAGAGAGAGAGAGAGAGAGAGAGAGAGAGGGGGGGGACCAGTAGTTTGATGATGGAAAATTAGAACGACAAATCAAGTGTGAGACAAACAGACAGACGGGACAAAAGGCGTTGGCTTTTCAATTCGTTCGCTTATCAGATCAGGAAAATGCCTATATAAAGCTCAAGAGCCTTGGACCCGAGATACATAGACCAAATGGATAGGAAAAAAAATGCTTACTTCAGGGTTTGTGGAGAAAAGTTGGCAATTACCATTTTCTTAACATTCCACAGTCAGATAAAAAAAAAATAATGAGTTCGAGCCCCACTGAGTCCACCGATTAGACAGTCATTATAAATAGAGCTGAGTAAATTGCCTGACAAATACTTGGGCGATTGTGTTAGGCTAAACAATGTCTAGCCATGGTTAAGAAATGAATCTTGCAGGTCAAAACACATATCACAGGTTCGATCCTATCGATGTGACTTCATGACTAAACCAGTATTTCTCAACCGGTGCGCCCAGGAATTACGCCCGGGAATTACGCCCGGGCGCACGAGTTGAGAATACACCCTGAAAGATAGCCAAGTTTGTCCCAAGTTAACAGAAGAATAATTTATGAATTATTTTTATCTGTCTACATTTCTGAGGTGTTATGTACATTATTTACATTATTCTATATTTTCTGAGGTGTTATGTACATTATTTACATTATTCTATATTTTCTGAGGTGTTATGTACATTATTTACATTATTCTATATTTTCTGAGGTATGATGTACTTTATTTACATTATTCTATATATTTTCAGGTATTATGTACATTATTTACATTATTCTATATTTTCTGAGGTATTATGTACATTATTTACATTATTCGGACTATTGTCCTCATTTTTGTCACCATATTTATTACAACGTTTCGGCCGCTGTACGCCCCGCCTTCTTCAGGTGGTTGGAATGTCGAACTGAACTCTTTATTTCGCTCACTGGGGTAGACTGTTCTAGTTCCACGTGCCATGTTTAATAAATGTCAGTTATCAGTTATCTCCTGTTAATTTCCCTCTAAAGAGTGTGAGTTCAATACCCGGTTAAGGCAGTGGATAACTTTATTTTTATTTTTTTATTTTTTAATAAAAAATAATCAGTAGAAAATGTCATGAAGCCATTTCTCATCTTAGGGCTCTGATTGCAACCCTAAATAAATGTGTATACAACGGAACTCAAAGGAAATGGAAATAATAATAATAATAATAACAATAATAACAATTCTACGGGAAGAAAACTGAAAGAAACTGGTATGAACACCAACCAGACCCGGTTACGGAGATAGGACTTGTTACAATTCTATGGGACTACACAATACACACTGACAGAACAATCAAAGCCAACTGCGCAGATATTGTTATTAAAGACCACAAACAAAAACGGTGCCTCCTTATTGATATGGCAGTACCTGCTGACTGCAATGTATCTTTGAAGATATTTAAAAATCTGTCAAAATACAAGGTCCTTGAAATAGAAATCTCGAAAATGTGGCATATGGGAACATCAACAATCCCTGTTATAGTTGGAACCCTAGCACTGGTTGGAAAAGATTGCAGTAGACTAATTGAAGGGATTCCTGGAAGTCTATGCCTCAAGGAGATAAAAAATTGTTCTGACAAGTACAGCCCACACTTTACGCAGGGCTTATATATATATATATATATATATATATATATATATATATATATATATATATATTTTTTTGTCAGTGGAAAGTGTCATGATACCATTTCTAACCTTAGGTCCCTGGGTGCGGCCGGAAAGAAATGTAAACGCGAGAAATCAAAGAAAAAAAAACAATAATAATAATAATAATAACAATAATAATAACAACAATAACAATAATAATAATAATAACAATAATAATAATATTAATAATAATAATAATAATAATAATGCTGATACAACTGCTGCCATCTCCACTTTCCAAACCTGGAAAGCACCAGGAATAGAGCGAATAGCTAATTTTTGGATAAAAAAAAACTAACACCCACCAACACTTCGCACGGCTATACAGTTATATAATCATAAACCCAGAAAAATATCCCAAATTTCTGACGTGAGGAGTAATTCAGAAGAGACGCAGAACCCGAAGAACTATAGACCCATCACATGCCTACCAACAATGACCACGATCCTGACTTCTATCATAACCGAGAGGACATACAACTTCCTTGAGAAAAATAATTTACTCCCAGCGGAACAGAAGGCATGTAATATAGGGAGTTACGGGTTCAAGGACCGTCGAATTATCAATAAAACAATGTTGGAATAGATGAAAACCAAGAAAAGACTCTTATCGACAGCATGGATCGACTACAGAAAGGCGTTCGACAGTGTTCCACACCCATGGATAAAGAAGAGCCTCAAAATATACAGAGTATGACCCATAACGGTCAAATATTCAACGGAGAGCATGAAAAACTAGACGACTACACTAAATCTAAACCATACAAACGGGTTATTAACATCGAGACCAATCAAGCATCAAATGTGGGATCCTCCATTGTCATCACTCAGCTGCCTACTGAACAACAAGAGTACCATCTGAGAGAAACACCTCCACAGAAATTGTCCAAATACAAAGATCTAGAAATCGAGATTAAAAGGATGTGCGGAATGAAGACTGAGACTGTACCAATAGTAATCGGAGCACTGGGCTTCGTGAGAAAAGTAATGGGCAGTTTTACTAACAGTGTCTCAGGTAACATCAACATGCAAGTTTCCCAGAAAATCGCCTTAATAGGAACATTCTATATACTAAGAAAAATGCTGTCAATTAAATAACAGTTGTTCTATAGGGCCTAAGGATCATAGTTTGGACCCGGCTTTTCTGGTTACAAAGCAAGAAACATAACAGACATGAATGATGATGATAATAATAATAATAATAATAATAATAATAATAATAATGATAAGTTTCAGTTGTAGTTGCAGCCTTCGGATTGATTAGAAAAGGTCCCGATAGAGTCATTGAAGAGAGTCCTGGTGGCTCATGTCTTAAAGAAATACATGGCAATTGTACTCACAAGTACAGCTCATAACTTACAAAGAGCTTTATCGATGTAAAATGTGACCTTTTTCTTTTTTGTTTTACAAAAATGGTCAGTGGAGACTATCATGAAGCCATTTCAGATCTTAGCTCTCAGGTTGGGACCCGGAAGAAACTGTGAATACAACAGAAATCAAAGGAAATAATAATAATAATAATAATAATAATGTAACGAATACAAAATGCCTTTAAACTTATGGTCATTTATTTAAGGACAGATATGTAGCAAGCCAGAAATGGAAAAGGTCCTAACCTGATATTTCGCGGCCTGCACCAAATACTAGCATTTCGCGATCATGGCTATTATTCAATATGACTCAGAAAAGGAAAAGTCATGCGATGCTCGTAGCTTTTTGAAACTGTCTCTTTGAGCAGAAATCTCGTGAGGTAGCTCTACCTATGACGTTTCATGTCGTCTCTAATGGTTCTGTGTGTGAGGTTCGTGCCTATGGAAGGCAACGATATTTTCTCCAGGGCTTCAGTGTCAATGGCACCGCTGACATCGAGGTGTTGGTTGCGATGGTCAAATTCTAGTTCGAAGCAGTTACGATGCCAGGCTTATGAAATATTTTAATAGACAACTAGAGGGGGTGCTTTGAAAAATGGAAATTATGAGGAAAGTGTGTGTGTGTGTGTGGGAGAGAGAGAGAGAGAGAGAGAGAGAGAGAGAGAGAGAGAGGAAGAGTGTAGAATGAAAGAGATAGTGAAAAAGAAAGAATTAAAATTTAAAAAAATGTAACCCATTTTTCAGTACGAAGGAAAAATGCAACCACCTTATGTTAAAATGTGGAGGTGCTGAAAAAGAGAGGAGATACTGAAAGATATATATATATATATAGAGAGAGAGAGTGAGAGAGAGAGGAGAGAGAAAGAGAGGAAAAAGAAAATCTGAAGAAATAAAAATAGAATGAATAAAATAATGTAGAAATTTTCAATATAGTGAAGAGGAAAAAAATGAAAGAAATAATGATAGAAAGAAATTACAAAGAAAGAAAGAAAGAAAGAAAGAAAGAATGATAAAGAAATTAAAAAGAAAGAAAGAAAGTACAAAGAAAGAAAGAAAGAAAGAATGATAAAGAAATTAAAAAGAAAGAAAGTACAGAGAAAGAAAGAAAGAAAGAAAGAATGATAAAGAAATTAAAAAGAAAGAAAGAAAGTACAAAGAAAGAAAGAAAGAAAGAAAGAAAGAAAGATAAAGAAATTAAAAAGAAAGAAAGAAAGTACAAAGAAAGAAAGAAAGAAAGAAAGAATGATAAAGAAATTAAAAAGATAGAAAGAAAGTACAAAGAAAGAAAGAAAGAAAGAATGATAAAGAAATTAAAAAGATAGAAAGAAAGTACAAAGAAAGAAAGAAAGAAAGAATGATAAAGAAATTAAAAAGAAAGAAAGAAAGTACAAAGAAAGAAAGAAAGAATGATAAAGAAATTAAAAAGAAAGAAAGAAAGTACAAAGAAAGAAAGAAAGAAAGAAAGAAAGAATGATAAAGAAATTAAAAAGAAAGAAAGAAAGGACAAAGAAAGAAAGAAAGAAAGTAAGAAAGAAAGAATGATAAAGAAATTAAAAAGAAAGAAAGAAAGTACAAAGAAAGAAAGAAAGAAAGAAAGAATGATAAAGAAATTAAAAAGATAGAAAGAAAGTACCAAGAAAGAAAGAAAGAAAGAAAGAAAGAAAGAATGATAAAGAAATTAAAAAGAAAGAAAGAAAGTACAAAGAAAGAAAGAAAGAAAGAAAGAAAGAAAGATAAAGAAATTAAAAAGAAAGAAAGAAAGTACAAAGAAAGAAAGAAAGAAAGATAAAGAATTTAAAAAGAAAGAAAGAAAGTACAAAGAAAGAAAGAAAGAAAGAAAGATAAAGAAATTAAAAAGAAAGAAAGAAAGTACAAAGAAAGAAAGAAAGAAAGATAAAGAAATTAAAAAGAAAGAAAGAAAGTACAAAGAAAGAAAGAAAGAAAGAAAGATAAAGAAATTAAAAAAAAGAAAAGAAAGTACAAAGAAAGAAAGAAAGAAAGAAAGAAAGAAAGAAAGATAAAGAAATTAAAAAGAAAGAAAGAAAGTACAAAGAAAGAAAGAAAGAAAGAAAGAAAGAAAGAATGATAAAGAAATTAAAAAGAAAGAAAGAAAGTACAAAGAAAGAAAGAAAGAAAGAAAGAAAGAATGATAAAGAAAGTAAAAAGAAAGAAAGAAAGAAAGAAAGAATGATAAAGAAATTAAAAAGAAAGAAAGAAAGTAGAAAGAAAGAAAGTAAGAAAGAAAGAAAGAAAATCTTAAAAGATAACAATTTTTCCGTACTGAGGAAAAATGCAACTAGTTATGTCAAAATGCGGAGGTGTTGAAAAAGAGAGGATGCACTGAACGAGAAAGAGAAAAAGAGAAAGAGAGAAAGAAAGAAAGTATCTGAAGGAATAAAAATATATTGTATAAAATAATGAAGACATTTTCAAGATAGTGAATAGGAAAAACAAAGAAAGAAAGAAAGAAGAAAGAAAGTAAAATGAAAGAAAGAAAAGAAGAAAGAAAGGAAGAAAGAAAGAAACATATTACCATTTTTTCAGTACAAAGGAAAAATACAACCAACTTATGTCAAAATGTGGGGGTGCTGAAAAAGAGAGGGTACAAATAAAAAAAAAATCTAGAAAAAAAGTGAAATATAACCCCGTTATTTAAATAAGCAAGGGGACTGAAAAAAAAGGAGACGATGAAAGTAAAAGAAAGAAAGATAGAAAGAACGAAAGATTATAAAGGATACTAATTCTCGAAGTCAAATGAAAAATCTATATGGGTATACGAGAGGGTGCTGAAAAAGTGAAGGGAGATTGAAAGAAAGAAGAAAAGAAGGAAGGAAGAAAGAAAGAAAAAAGAAAAAGGAAAGGAAGGAAGAAAGGAAGAAAGAAAGGAAGGAAGGAAGGAAGAAAGAAAGGAAAAAGAAAGGAAGGAAGGAAGGAAGAAAGATAGGAAGGAAGAAAGGAAGAAAGAAAGAAAGAAAAGAAGAAAGAAAGAAAGAAAGAAAGAAAGGAAGGAAGGAAGAAAAAAGAAAGAAATTAAAAAAGGAAGAACGAAAAAGAAGAAAGAAAAAAGAAAGAAAGAAAGAAAGAAAGAAAGAAAGGAAGGAACGAAGAAAGGAACAAAGGAAGGAAGGAAGGAAGAAAGAAAGAAAGAAAGAAAGGAAGAAAGAAAGAAAGGAAAAAGAAAGGAAGGAAGGAAGAAAGAAAGGAAGGAAGAAAGAAAGATAGAAAGGAAGAAAGAAAGGAAGAAAGAAAGAAAGAAAGAAAGGAAGGAAGAAAGAAAAAAGAAAGAAATTAAAAAAGGAAGAACGAAAAAATAAGAAAGAAAAAAGAAAGAAAGAAAGAAAGAAAGAAAGGAAGAAAGAAAGAAAGGAAAAAGAAAGGAAGGAAGGAAGGAAGGAAGAAAGAAAGGAAGGAAGAAAGAAAAAAGAAAGAAATTAAAAAAGGAAGAACGAAAAAATAAGAAAGAAAAAAGAAAGAAAGAAAGAAAGAAAGGAAGGAAGGAAGAAAGAAAAAAGAAAGGAATTAAAAAAGGAAGAAAGAAAAAAGAAGAAAAAAAAAGAAAGGAAGGAAGGAAGGAAGGAAGGAAGGAAGGAAGGAAGAAAGAAAGGAAGGAAGAAGGTGAAGGAAGAAAGAAAGAAAGAAAGAGAGCAAGAAAGGAAGAAAGGCAGGAAGAAATAAAGAAAAAGAAAGAAAGAAAGAAAGAAATAAAGAAAGGAAAAAGAAAGGAAGGAAGGAAGAAAGAAAGGAAGGAAGAAAGGAAGAAAGAAAGATAGAAAGGAAGAAAGAAAGGAAGAAAGAAAGAAAGAAAGAAAGGAAGGAAGAAAGAAAAAAGAAAGAAATTAAAAAAGAAAGAACGAAAAAATAAGAAAGAAAAAAGAAAGAAAGAAAGAAAGGAAGGAAGGAAGAAAGAAAGAAAGAAAGAAAGAAAGAAAGGAAGGAAGAAAGAAAGAAAGGAAAAAGAAAGGAAGGAAGGAAGAAAGAAAGGAAGAAAGAAAGAAAGAAAGGAAGAAAGAAAGAAAGAAAGAAAGGAAGGAAGAAAGAAAAATAAAAGAAATTAAAAAAGGAAGAACGAAAAAATAAGAAAGAAAAAAGAAAGAAAGAAAGAAAGAAAGGAAGGAAGGAAGAAAGAAAAAGGAAAGGAATTAAAAAAGGAAGAAAGAAAAAAGAAGAAAAAAGAAAGAAAGGAAGGAAGGAAGGAAGGAAGGAAGAAAGAAAGGAAGGAAGAAGGTGAAGGAAGAAAGAAAGAAAGAGAGCAAGAAAGGAAGAAAGGCAGGATGAAATAAAGAAAAAGAAAGAAAGAAAGAGAGGAAGAAGGAAAGAAAGAAAGGAAAAAGAAAGAAAGAAAGAAAGAAAGAAAGGAAATAAACTAATAAGGACGCCAATCCCTCAGCACGAAGAAAAATACAACCACATTTATAGTAGACATGAGGAAAGCTGAAAAAAAATTCTCTACTAAACCCACTTGCCCCAAATCAGTATTTCAATGACCAAACCTAAGAATACTAGATCTGTGAAGTGTGTAGTGGGGGACGTGGGGCACAATCGAGATTTTTTTTTCAGCACTCACATCGCACGGAGGTATGAAAACAAAGGCAAGAAGAAACATTGAGAGAGAGAGAGAGAGAGAGAGAGAGAGAGAGAGGGGGGGTAAAAATGAAAGGGAGAAGAGGGCGTTGGCTCTAGGGTCCTTTGGGTTATGAAAGTCAAGACGAGACTGGTGATAAGAAGTTGGAGCACCGCAAACCAGAGAAGCAGGGCCACTCGATAGCTGATAGAGAAATTAGCTACTTAAGGGCTCGTAGAAAAAGTTGGCAATTACCTCTTAACATTCCATAGACCAAAAAAAGAAATAAAAAAAGAAGAAAAGACTCTTGACTCTATTCTCTCTTTACTATATCCCAATACCGTCAACTCACAAATAAATTTTGGGTTCATGCCTTTTTCATTTTTAAACGGTACCCAAGATTCGAGCAAGGAATTGGAGACGTGAACATCAAACAAATCTTCTTTTTCTTTTTTTCTTCTTCTTTTTCTTGTCATGCCCCTTGAGGACATTGCAATCATGGCTCTCCACAATTTCCTTTGCTTTCTACCCCATAGTAAAGTCTTTCGGCTATCTCTCCAAATCCGTTACTCCAATCAAGGTCGCTAGTTAGATTACGCGCTGTTGTTCATTGTCCATCTTGCTTTCAATATGTCCCGTGAGTGTCAAATTTTCCAAGCCCTCTTTCCTTACTATAAGGGTCCTTTTAGTTTGCATTTCCTCTAAAACTTCGCCGTTGCTCGCATGTTCAGTGCATGGAATTCTCAGCATCCTTCTGTAGAACCACATTTCTATTGCTTCAAGTCTCTTCTTCAGCTTTTGTTCAGCATTCACTGGATATTACATAACCGTTCAGTACTCTTTACAAGGAATTTTTCTTTTTTCTTAATACTTTGCTTATCATATTTCACTATCTAAATATGCCTTCGGATTTCGATGTCACACTTTATGTCCTTTGTTAAAATACTTCCCAGATACTGAAATTGTTTTAGTTGCTTCATTTTGGTATCTCCAATTTGTAATTTGCATATTGGACTCACCCTATTGCTGACAACCATACATTCTGTCCTCTTACAATTAGTCCTTTCTTCTCGCTTTCCTTCGCTACATTCTGTAGAGGTTCTTGTAGTTTTCTTGTCGTGTCTGTTATCAACATTGGGTCATCTTATGTTGATAAGATTGTGGCCGCCAACAATCCTGGTGAGACCTCTAATTCTCACATAATCGCCTCACTCTCTAGGTTATATAAGTCCGGTGAGAAAACACATCATTGCCTTAAACCTCTTTCTGTTTTTGTATATTTACTGAAAGGACTTTTAATTCTCACATAATCGCCTCACTGTATAGGCTATATGTCCGGTGACAAGAAACATCATTGCCTTACACCTCTTTCTATTTCTGTATATTTACTGAATGGACTTCTAATTCTCTCGGAATCGTTCCACTGAAAAGTTTGAATAAGTCCGATGAGAAGACACATCCTTGTCTTACATCCCTTTCTATTTTTGTATATTTACTAAACTCGATTTCTGTCTGCATGCAGGTGGTTTGCTGCCAGTATAGGTTCTGGATTATTCTAATAAGGTATGACTTCATCTCTTCTCATCCTAGCTATGGGTTAAATAGTAAGATTTGTACCAGAAAACTATTATTATCTCTTAAAAATATCTTTACACACCCAAAATATGTTTCAGCTTTAAATAACGTTGAGGTTGATAAGTGGTAAAATAGAAATCTGTCAATGAAACGTTTTCCAGATAAATACGGCCGTATTCATTTGCCTAATCGTTATTTTGTCATCTCTGACAGATCTCAAGATATGGTTAGAATAAAGGAAGAAGAAATGAGAAGAAAACATTTTATTACTTACACTATTTACATTATTCGGACAGTTATCCTCATCTTCATTGTCATATTCACAACGTTTCGACCATTGTACACTTCGGCCTTCCTCAGGTGATTGGAATTTCGAACCGAACCCTTTATTTTGTCCACCGGAGTAGATTGTTCTAGTTCCACGTGCCATGCCTCTTCCGGATGTCTCACTTATTTCTCTTTAACTCATCTTTCCAAGTTTTTGGTTCACCACTGTTCTGGCATCAAGGACACATGGCCCAGTGCATAAAGATGTTGGTTAGATCCAGTGACTATGTGGGATTATGGTTGCTGTAGTAGAAATAGTAGTTAAGAATGTGTTGTTTCGGTTTAAGGAATACCGAAGTATGTTTGGGTCAGTAATCATGGTTTGGTTTGGTTTGGTTTGGTTGATGCCGACAATTTTTATTGCCGGTAACATTTTTTTTTCCTGCAAAAATCTATTTCTGATAATTTTTTTTTCAAAATGTATAGCTGGTAATAATTTTTGTACAAAGTATTTCTGGTATTAAAACCTATTTTTACACTTTCATAGTGTTTTAACCCCTTTTCTCTGGGGTAACTATCTTCCCATAGCTGGGACCCTAACAGGTGCTACCACCCTCAGTAAGGCTGGACCTTGGAACACCAGCAATTAAGAGGTGTTTCCACGCTCCTCAAAACATCCTGATCAGAAGCCTTGCTGCCGGATGTAGTTTATCGTCATACCCAGGACGCAGTAATCATGGCTAGCTAAGTTTAAGATAAGACAGATTGAAGACAAGCCTTCGCATATCCCTTCTTTTGCCCTTGTACCTCATTTTTGTATTATAAAAAATAAATATGACTCTCTTCGACTTCGTGGATTTAAGCGTACCTTTAGATTTTCAAGTCGCTTTCATCGTTTTATTGTCAAAATAACTAGAGGCAACCGTAAGTTCTATTCTAACAGTTTCTTTTCTCGCACTTTTCACCTGTGGATCACTCTTCCAATTTTTTGCTTCCCTGCCAACTAGAATCCTCAAAAATTTAAATGCAATGTCTATCGCCATCTTTTGTCTTCCTGAATTCTCTTTTTTTATTATGCATTCTTCTCGCTAAACTTTTCTCATTCACTTCCAGCCTCAGTAAGCTCTTGTGTCTTAGTATCATTTATCGCCTTGCATGGGGGGGGGGATAATAATAATAATAAAAATAACACATTAAGTTATTTTTGCAAAATAAATAAATAAATAAAAAATAAAAAAACGGATATAGGAAAAGACAATTCATAACAAGAAATTAACAATCTTCAAAAAAAAGAGGGGGTGCACAAAAATATACTTTATCGTTAAAAGATAATATCAAAATATAACAACTTTTTTTTTTAAATAAAGACCCCTGAAACTGGTGGACTATTGGGTTAAGTGTAAGAGTTATAAAGCCGATTTCGACTGGTGAAAAAACTGCTATATTTCCACCAATGCCCGTATTGCTTTTGCTGCTCGACCGAAGTTAAAACTGATTCGGAAGCATATTCTCCACTTATATTAGTTCGGTAATTTACGAATTTCGATGTCAGTCTGATGTTGACCGTGTACACAGAACGAGTCAAAGTTTAGAACCCCGGATCAATCAACATGTAGCAGGCAATATTCGCAAGAGAAAGGTAAACAATTTACATAGGTGAGGAAATATAACACGCTCAAATATAGTTTAATATTTGATTAAAATCCAAGAGTGTGTCTAGTCTTATGGTCCAGGCCATGTTCTCAGTTCTGAGCAGGGTTAATTCTGAGTATCTCTTGAAAGTTTTGGAGTCAGTGTATATTAAGCCTTACCAGCCATCTCTCTGAGAATAGAAGGAGTGGTTGGGGGACGTAAAGGTAATGTTTTGCGTCTCATATTTTTAGACTCTTTGCACATTTTGCTCTCGTTTTTTTTTCTCAGATCAGAGAAGAACGAGAAACCGGTTTAGGTGTCATTTTTTAAAATCTTTTTTTTATATTTTGGCATTACCATTTTGCGATAATATACTGACTTTGTCATTTTACGGTAATAGATTATTTGGTTACTCCGTTTTTGTGGAACTCATGCCACGAAATGCCAATTGAACAGATATAGCGCTTTCTTCGCCGGCGGCGTTCAATCTTCCCTCTGACATTCGAAACCGTAGTTAGGCCTCACAGATGGTCTTCTTGCAAACATATCCCATCTTTCTTTTTCTACCCTTCTCCAATATTTTTTCTTTTGTTTGCTCTCATTAAACATTTTGCTTTAAACCCTCTATTCAGTTGTTATGACTTTTTAATATGTCCATTTTTATCGTACGAATAAAAGTCTATCCCCTTACGTAAGCATTTCAATATTATATATATATATATATATATATATATATATATATATATATATATATATGATGTAATGAATATGCATACACCTCGGTTCCCCCTACAGTAATATGATTGGCTGGTGTCAGCCATAAATACAGACTGATGTGGAAGTACATGGACTACACCTATAGTCCTCGCCTATTGCCTACGCCTATTGCCCACCACTACGACGAGGACCAGTCCATTACGGTTACCTGTTAGATTGTCCTGCCCAGTTGCAGTAGTCAGTAACCACTTTGCTACTTCGAATAAATATATCCTTTTCAGGACATATATATATATATATATATATATATATATATATATATATATATATATATGTATGTATTGTCATCCACAGACAGACTGTTTCGCTGTATCACAGCTAGACACACACACACACACACACACACACATATATATATATATATATATATATATATATATATATAGAGAGAGAGAGAGAGAGAGAGAAAGAGAGATAGGGTGGGATGAGTAATTTGTCGCCATTTTATATTTTTAATTTTGCGCACGCGCATTGATATTTTTTGATTTTGTTGACATCAGAGAATACTAGGGTCAGTTTGGCGCCGTATGTGAGAAAATGAGGATCATGACGCAATTCACTTCGCCAGAAATTTGGAAACAGCATGTTCTACTGCTTGTTATTCACATCAGAAGCTCTAATACGAACATTTCAGAGTGTTCAGTTGTGAATCTGAGAACAGTGCAAAGGATTCGGCAAGAGTTGGATGAGTCTAATG
This sequence comes from Acanthosepion pharaonis, assembly GCA_903632075.3. Taxonomy (NCBI): domain Eukaryota; kingdom Metazoa; phylum Mollusca; class Cephalopoda; order Sepiida; family Sepiidae; genus Acanthosepion; species Acanthosepion pharaonis. The sequence continues at coordinate 496,138 of CAHIKZ030003380.1, read as the reverse complement.
ATGATTACGAAGGTGTTTAGAGAGATCTCTAGTGATGGCAACATTTTGCTTCCAATCATCTTCCAACAGGGCCACAGACTCAACAAGGAAGCTAACATCAAGTGACTTAAAGAGGTCTTGCTCTCCTGGGTCAAGAGGGTGGCTGCTGGAAGACTCTATGTCTGGTAAAGGCAGGAGAACCCAGTCATGTCTGTCAGACAATTTCTGCTACCACATCACTCCTTACATCTGGCCACCTGACCCCACATTATTATGTGTAGGGCGTAGTTGAGCGAGAGACAAACAAATCTCCTCGTGACACCAACGATGAACTGAAGGCAAGGATTATGGCAGCATTAAACAACGCATACAAGGAGACCGTCCAGACGAGTTGCCGGAGATTCCGAAGTTGTCTGGATGCGGTTGTTAGAGCCAATTGTGATTTTATTGAGTAAACCTACTCTTTAGCATTTCAAGATGTTTTTGTGTAATTTTGGTAAATATATCTGATAAAATAAGATGTCATTTTCATTTTTGTGTAATTTTGACGACAATTTACCCATCGCACTATATATATATATATATATATATATATATATATATATATATATATATATATAAGAATCATTATATATCCACGTGCTTCTGATTCTTTTTGGTTCCTCTGTAGTCATGTATGCCGCTTTCTGTTTTTTTGGCTTGTGCTTTCTTCTTTACAAGTGGAACTCATGCCACGAAATGCCAATTGAACAGACATAGCGCTTTCTTTGCCGGCGGCGTTCAATCTACCCTCTGACATTCGAAACCGTAGTTAGGCCTCACAGATGGTCTTCTTGCAAACAAACCCATCTTTCTTTTTCTACACTTCTCAATATTTTTTTCTTCTCTCTTGCTCTCATTAAAATCTTTGCTTTAAACCCAGAACTCGTTTTACCCTCCAGGCTAGAGGGGAAAAAAAATAAATAAATAAAAAAAACCCGTAAAACTCTCTGTAGCAAGGATTATAAAAGACAATATCTCTCCACTCCAACCCTTAACCCTGCCAGAAACTGACCATATCTGGGGAAGAAAGGGCGCTTGTCCAGTCCTTCAAAATAACGACCCCGAGTTTTTGATTAAGAAAAAAGAAATAAGAATCATACAAAAAAAAAATACTTGATTAACCGCTTCAAATTCTTATCGTGGCTGGTTACAACCTCCTGGTGCTAATACCCTTGGGAAATGTATGAAAGAAACATTTTTCCGTGCCACCCCCCTGTCGCTTTGACCACGCCATTGTTCCCAATACGCAATGATTGCAAAAGACGAAAAGCAAAATCGTTCAGAATTATAACCCAATAATATATTCGAACCTAAATTTCAAATATTGATTTATAAAAACAACAAAAAAAAAAACTTGAGAAATATACCCATTTATTTTCTTCTGAGTGGTACAATTTATCTATATAATAAATGCGAATGTCAGTGTGTCACTGTGTCACACTTTTACAACTTTCCTCCTAAAAGCTGTAACCCAACATATCATACCATTTTGAAATCAGGCCGACTCCGTGAACAAATTAAAACCATTCAGGTCCGGATCCGGACCCGCAATCCAGAAATTTTAGATTCCCAAGTTTTCATTATTGCGATTGTTTTTGGATTCCGCCATATTGGCTTCTACTGATAAAAAACAATTAAAGGGACACAACTCTCTAATTTTCAAAAGCTCATATTCAAATGAAAAAAAAATAGTGTTCTCAAATTACAGTGTTTCAAATTAAAAATGTCCGAGTTTTCAACTTGACCCCTAGAGGCCGTAGCCCAACATATCATACCATTTTTCTTGATTCAAAAAAAGTCCGACTCATACAGCAATCGCTATCACTTGACTTAAAATATTTTTACCCTTCTTTGCCTTTAAAGGAGTGCCCTTTGCCGTGCTGATGTTGCTACATGCCTTACTTCTTGCCTATCTCACACTGCAAATTTTTTCTAAGCTCTATACTAAACATTAAATCTGTTACGAAAAAAGAACTAAACAAAATGAACACAAAACGATCAGCTTTAAAAAAAGGACTCGTAACTGGAAAAACCGAATTAAAAAAGAATGTTAACAACAAATACTTTTTCACATCCAAACCAGTTTTGCGAAATCAGAATCAACGTTGAGTTTAAGCAAGTGAATGAGCCAATTGGAGTAAAGTGCCATGCAGATTTAAATTTTTCCCACTTGTGACGAATGCAGCTATCGATTTTTTTGCATGCTAGCATGCTAGTTAACATTCATGTTAGTCAGCTGTTGGCTCTCACGTTGGCTAATAGAATCTTCCTGCCTATCGTGGCAGCCAGCTATAGGCTCTCACTCCGGCCAGTAGAAAATGGCCACAAACTACATGAAAACTGCTGTAGAAGTATGAAAAAATCGATTATTTCCACTATCAATGGGAGTTGGGAAATGCAACGTCGGTCTTGGCGTTCCTGCTAACTTGGAGCATGTGCATGTAAATTTTGGTGCAAATCCGTCGAAAATTGATCGCCGTGCATTTGTTTGACACACACACACACACACACACACACACACACACACACATCCTGCCTTTTATAGATAGAGAGATCCAATTTCCCACATGGCCGTCTATGCTGGACAATCTTCACCAGAGATAAAGAAAAGACTCGATAAAAACCGATAAATGTTGAGAATACCATGGACAGATCATGGGAGTAACCTGGAAGTTTTAAGGTGAATAGGAACTACAAGAAAAATACTGCTAAAAATCGGAAAGAGACACATGTTTTTCAGACATGATGAGAAAAAGAGGCTTGGAAAATATGACACTCACAAGGCGTGTTAAAAGGGAAGAGAAGTAGCGATAAACTGTAAGTTGAATTTGAGTAAATGAATGTCAAGGCGCGCAAAGGCAAAGTAGGGTGATAAAGGGATATAAGTTGATTAAAGTAAAATGACAGGAAGTTGTGGAGAGCCATAATTTTTCTCATCCTGAATGTTCATGCTAAATTAATTTTTCACAAGTGTAACTGAGTTATAAACAAAACCAAATTGAACTGTCAGTGAATTATTATTAAGTTTGGCAAACATAAGTTCGGATTAGATATTAGGAGGTCTATATTCGTGTCCAGGTACTCTTATGTACTCCATAAGCGGGGGATTTGATGTTTTTAAAATCAATTCACACCAAGTAAGGCGATAATGCCACTAAGATGCAAGAGATTACTAGGAGTAAAAGAGAATGAAAGGACATTAGAAGGAACAGGAAACCCAAGCCGAAACGGGAAACAAGGGATGCAACTCTACGTCTGTTCAAAAGATCGGAAATGGAGTGTGATAAGAGAACCTGTCTACTTCTATTGAGGGGGTCAGAAAATTTATTCATTTCGCACTTTTTGACCGTTCAAATGATTTTCAACAATCCTCATATTAATATATCCCCGTTACTTGATAAAAATTCCGAACCCCCTATTAAGACATGCTCCGCTCATTGTATGAGGCATTTTGAATAGTGTTTTAAAGTATGCAAGAGCAGGTCCCTTCTTGATTTGGAATATTGGCGCAACATAATCTTCCTTCCCTCATTTTCATTTCATATGTCCTTGTGTTGTTCTAACCTAAGTTTAATAAATGACAGTGTTGTAGCATACCTACGGACGATGATGGGCATTTCCCCATTCACATAAATACAGTAGTAAATACTGTATGTTGGTCGTCAGTTGGAGATTCGTCTACAGCTGTGATGGTCAAACTCCCTGCATCTTGGCAGATAGGAACCCCAGACGAGGTTATGTCGAAGGGCAGAGTCTCGCCTCGGGAAACAGCTACCCGTTTTATAGGGGTCTACGGGGATTTTTTGGTCGAGCTTACGGGCTCGGATACCCCACATTAAATTCGGCCTTGTGCCGGATCTGACCGCGTGGGGCCGTTCGTAGATATCCTGCAGTTGGAGATTCATTGTGTAATTCACTTGACTCACTTCTAGCAGGTGACTACTTCTTTTACGCGCCGCTGGCGAATCTTATATGTGGTGTTCGTGTCCTAAGTATTATCGTTCATTACCAACCTTTGTTTGATTATTCTATTCAGTAACCTTTCCTAGGTTACAACAGGTAGTTAGTGATCTGCATTCGAACTCAGGTAACATTCATGATTTTGAATGCTGATTTTTTTAAAAGGCAGGCAGGCTTTTCTTTATTTACAGTATTATATTCAGACTAAGATCCTCATCTTCAGCTATAGTGTTCCCCAGCCTTTATCAGGTGTGTGTAGATCCTTTATTAGTCCGTTATTTAATCTCTGCGTTATATTGTTCTTGTTTCGCTGAGCATGTAGAGGGAAATGTTATTTTGTTCGTGTTATTTCTTAATCATTTCACTCTAAGCAAGGCAATAAAACACCTGAGACGCAACTGTGAAAGAATATGAGTAAAAAAAACAAAAAAACAAAAAAAAAATTAGGGAGAGAGAACAATAAAAAACAGGAATTTAAAATACATAATATAACGATTGATGATTGCATTTAATTTTTTGAAAATCAAATTTAACTTGAAAGCCGTGCTGGGTATGACGATAAACTACATCCGCGCCCTGGGTAAGACGATAAACTAAGTCCAACCGCAAGGCCTCTGATCAGGAGGTTTTGAGAAGCGTGGAACCACCTCTTAATTGCTGGAGTTCCCAGGTCTACCCTGACTCGGGGTGGTAGCACCTGTTAGGGTCCCAGCTATGGGCAAATAGTTAACTTCAAATTGGGGTTAAAACACTCTGAAAGTGTAAAAATAGGTTTTAATACCAGCAATGAAATTTTGAAGAAAAAATTATTACCTGCAACACATTATTACCAGCAATAGATTTTTTGAAAAAAAATATTACCAGCAATATGTTTTTTGGAAAAAATTATTACCAACAATACTTTTTTGAAAAAATACTACCAACAAAAAAAATATTATCAGCAATATATTTTTTGAAAAAAAATATTAGCAGCAATACATTTTTTGAGAAAAAAAAAAATATTACCAACAATAAATTTTTCGAAAAAAATATTACCAGCAATAAATTTTTCGAAGAAAATATTACCAGCAATACATTTTGGAAAAAAAAATATTACCAGCAATATATTTTTAGAAAAAAAATATTTCCAGCAATGTATGTTTTTAAAAAAATATTACAAGCAATACATTTTTTGAAAAGAAATATTACCAACAATACATTTTTGGCAAAAAATATTACCAGTAATACAACGGCCTAAATGTTGTGAATATGACAATAAAGATGAGGACAATGTCAATAATGTAAATATACCCAATGATGTATATCGGCGAAATATACAGAAATCTAAAAATAAAATCGACTATATGAACATCGCAGAGATATGCTGCACTTTAAACGCACTGGTAGTTCACCATTACGCATCTGACCAAAGAGAAATGAATTCATTAATAAGGAAAATACATTGAAAGTGCACTGATTTCACAATTCTAATAAAGAGGATTGTTGTAATGTTGTCTTTCTTCAAAGTAGCCGAGAATTAAGAAGATCCTAATTAGAGAGAGTATTGACGTATCAGAAAACTAGGGAGAGAGAGCAAGGAAGATGAGGTGTATTAAATACTCATACATAGGACAGAGAGCTTTGAATAAATCAAATCCTACTCAAATCCTTCTCCAATGTGGCTACTTGCCATATTTATACATAGAAGTAGTTCATTGTTAGGAAAGAGCAAGAAGTACGCTGAGTCTTACTATAAAAGAAAAAAAATTAATGTGGCAGACGTTAACGGAATCAATACACGAAGAAAAAACCTTACTGGTCGTAAAATCTGATCATTATTAACTCTTCCTTCTTTTCCAAACGCACACGTGTTTGTCACCCATATCCGCCTTACGACGCCTACTATAAAGAGGAGAAACGTGTAGCCTTTCTTATTGGTCTCATTATCTCCACAAACCAATAAATCACATTTTTAAAGAGATTACTATAGTCTGGCACAGTACCTTGAGGCGGTAGTGCTGCCCTAGGTCAAGAGGGTGGCTGCTGGAAGACGGACAACAGAAACTTTGCAGCATGCCACACAAGTCATGGCTGTTAGTCAATTTCTGCGACCATATCACCCCTTACATCTGGCCACCTACCCAACCCCAGACTACAACCCCCTTGATTATTATATGCTGTTGAGCGAGAGACCTACAAAACTTCAAAGATGAACTGAAGGCAAGGATAAATGGCAGGATTCACCAATTTAAGCAAGGAGGGCAGAAGGGTTTCAGGAGATTCGGAACCGTCTGGAGGCCATGGTTGAAGCCAATGGCGATTTTATTGAATGAATTTAGTCTTTGGTATTTCAAGATATTTTTGTTTAATCTTGGTTATTATTTCCGTTTGGTTGTGGAAGTTAATTTTCAAGGTTCTCTAGCAGTCCTTAAGTAGCCAGATTTTCATCTGCCAGCTATTCAAGTACATCTGTTCCCCGCGTTAATTCCTCTTCAAATTCTTATCACCAGTTTCCACTTAAATTTCATAATCCAAAGGACCCTTGTGACACCCTCTCTCTTCCCTCATTGCAGGGCATTTAGTAAGTATAAGTTTTTACTGACACAAGCCAGGGTCATACGCAATGCAGTATTAACGTCGACTTAAATACTGGAAAATGAATTAAAAGGCCAATATTTAAAAAATGAAATTTGTACATCTCGGTAACTGAATTAAAAGATCAATATTTAAAAAATGAAATTTGTACATCTCGGTAACTGAATTAAAAGGCCAATATTTAAAAAAGTAAAAAACTGAATTAAAAGGTCAATATTTAAAAAGTGAAATTTGTACATCTCAGTAACTGAATTAAAAGGTCAATATTTAAAAAGTAAAATTTGTACATCTCAGTAACTGAATTAAAAGGTCAATATTTAAAAAGTGAAATTTGTACATCTCAGTAACTGAATTAAAAAAAAAAAAAAATTTGTACATCTCAAACTGAATTAAAAAGGCCAATATTTAAAAAATATTTAAAAAGTAAAATTTGTACATCTCAGTAACTGAATTAAAAGGTCAATATTTAAAAAATGAAATTTGTACATCTCAGTAACTGAATTAAAAAGAATAAAAAAAGTATTTAAAAAAAAAACTGAAAACTTTGATATTTAAAAAAATTTGTACATCTCAGTAACTGAATTAAAAGGTCAATATTTAAAAAGTAAAATTTGTACATCTCAGTAACTGAATTAAAAGGTCAATATTTAAAAATGAAATTTCTACATCTCAGTAACTTAAAAAAAAATTTGAATTCAAAAACTGAATTAAAAAAAAGGTCAATATTTAAAAAGAAAAATTTGTATATCTCAGAAAACCTAATTAAAGGAGAATATTTAAAAGACAAATGGAATAAAATGTTAAAATGTCAATAATTAAAAAAAGAATTAATTTGTATATCTCGAAAACCGAATTAAAGGGAGAATATTTAAGCAAATGGAATATGTATATCTCAAAAGTTGAATTAAAAGGCCAATACATTAAAGAATGGAATTTTTAAATAAAAATTTTAACAAGCGAAAATAGGTTTGATTTTAAGTTCAGTAAAAAACTAAAATTGTAATTCACACATATATCTTTAGTCGAGGCTACCTCGGTTTGTTATAATGGTTAGCGCGCTTATTTCGCTAGAACTGTTATTAGTGAGTTCGATCCTCACTGGGTGCCTCATTCTTTCAGCCTTGTATCACATCTAAGCTACGCTACGCTTAGAAAATCGCCATTTTTTTTTTTAAATTAAAACCAGAAACTCCTTGTGGCTACTTAACAGAGGTATTTTGAAAGCTACTTGACTTATAAAAGTTTGATAAGTCACTTGCAACAAGGAAATAACATTTCATTGGGTGTTCAAACATCCCACAGTACTAATAGTGGGCGTAACAAAGATATATATTATTACAGAAAATCTTTACGGCCATATGCAGGTAATTTGCACAGATCTTATTACTTAGTCAAAAAGATTCTTTAGTTACATGAGAGAGTTACTCAGAAAGCTATATGATTCATAGATGAACGCTTTTGCTTTGATCATCCACCCCATGCAAGGCGATAATGCCGCTAAGACGCACTATGTTACTGGGAGTGACAGATAAAGAGAACACTTTAATGAGGAGAAAGGGCAATAAAAAAACAGGGTTCAGGAAGACAGAAAATGGCGATTGGCGTTGCATTTACATTTTTGAAGAGCAATGTTGACTGGAAAGCACGAGGTCGGCTGAGATTTCCTCGAGCGAGAGGTGCAAGAGAAGAAACTATTAGCATAAAACTTACGGTTGCATCTAACCATTTCAACTGTAAAACTATAAGATTTAGTATCCAAACTAGAACATGCTTAAATCCACGCGGTCGATATACGAGAGAGCTCATTGGAACATCCGCCATGCAAATATAAAAAAGATAGACAGAAGGATGGTGAGAAGTCGAGATGCTGGGTCAAGACCGATAACGTTACAGATCTTTCTTTGGATTTTGTCGAGAGTCTTGACAGGAGCACCAGACCAGATATGGTAACTATATTCGATGCGTGGACGAATGGCGAATTTACAAATGTGCAAAATGGATTCTGACGCGAAAATTTGTTTAGCACGGTACATTGAACCAATCTCCTCAGCTGCAGGCCTAGCAATTGTTTCAATATAATCACACCGCTTCATATCAGCAGAAAAAACTTGAAACAAAGAAGACGTAACGAGTTGATCTACTGGAGGGCTACCATCAGCCATATTGATGGAGGGCAAAAATAGTTCTCTATGATGATTGGAGGATAGTTTCGTTTTGGGGACTTTCAAATTTACATAACATTTGCATGGAGTATTGCTACCATATATGGTCTGGTGCCCCTTATGTTTGTCTCGGGGTCCTTGATAGGCTCCAGAGGCGGATATGCAATATAATTGGCCCTGCTCTGGCATCTCGTCTATAGTCACTTTCTCACAGACGCACCGTCGCCTCTCTCTGTCTTTTTTACAAATACTTTCATGGCAATTGCTCTGAGGAGCTGCATTCGCTGGTTCCCAGACGTCATGAGATCAAGCGCCCTATGAGGCTGGCATCCCGCTCCCACCCCTTCACTGTCGAAACTCCTAAATGTAGCCGTCTCTTCTACTCCAATAGCTTCATGTCTCGCACCTCTCGCCTGTGGAACTCCCTTCCCTATTCCAGTTTCCCTGAGAGCTATAATCTCCAGCTATTCAAGTGTAATGTCAATCGACATCTCCAGTTCCCTTGATCTTTCTACTACCCTCCTCCTCCTCCTTTCTTCTATCACTCCTATCTGATCTTGCTCTAAATTTTCTGTAACCCCTTGCGTCCTAGTGGCTCCCCGCCTTGCTTGGGGTGAAATGCTTAAAAAAACCCCCCAAAAAACCCAGATTTTAAAATGTTATTAGAAAGCCTTCTCTTTGTAAACAGAAGGACTTTATATTAACCCTCCAACTAATTACTATTTAATTTTTTTCTCCCACCAATAAACTTTGTTCATTGTTCTGTTTTTTTTTGTTTTTTTTTTATATAATTTACTTTATTAACCTCGATTTAGCTCTGTTGAGCGAAGTTGGAAAACGGTTAGCTCGCCTGTTTTTCGTTTTTACTTTTTATTATCATGAGTGGTAATAATAAAACTAATTTTTGTCTTTTCATGGTAGTGATAAGATTTTGTACCACCAAACATATCTTTAAATATCAGTTCTTGCACCAGTGAACAGCTGATTGGGGGCGGGGCTTTTCGAGAGCAGCTACCAGTTTTGCTTCGTTCAACCCATCGGACTTACTATTAAGATAGCTTGACTTATCACTTGTTAAATACTAAGGAGAGATTTTATGGGATATTCAAATATCCCACCATAGTAACGGTAGGTTAATGGTTTGCTGTTGCTTTGCTTACCACGGGATTGTTAATAATAATAATAATAATATTGAGGATTCAAAAATATTTTATTCGATGACGTTTCTTATTAGCTTTATCATCTTAATAATGTTTTTTAGCTTCTTAATAATGTTTTTTTTTATTTTCTAAATAATGTCTTTTATCATCTTAATGTTTTTTTTATCTTCTTAATGTTTTTTTATCTTGTTAATAATGTTTTTTTATATCATAATAATGTTTTTTATCTCCTTAATAATGTTTTTTAGCTTCTTAATAATGTTTTTTTATCTTCGTAATAATATTTTTATCTCCTTAATAGTTTTTATCTTCTTAAAAATGGTTTTTATCTTCTTAATGTTTTTTATCTTCTTAATAATCTTTTTATCTTTTTAATAATGTTTAATAACGTTCTTTATGTTCTTAAAAATGTTTTTATTTATTTCCTTAATAATATTTTTATCACGTTAATAATGTTTTTATCTCCTTAATAATGTTTTTTTATCTTGTTTTTTTTATCTTTTTAATAATGATTTTTTTATCTTCTTAATAAACTTTTTATCTTTTTAATCATGTTTAATAATGTTCTTAATAATGTTTTTATTTATCTCCTTAATATTTTTATCTTCTCATTAATGTTTTTATTTCCTTAATAATGCTTTTATCTCCTTAATAATGTTTTTTATCTTCTTAATAATTTTTATCTTCTAAATAATGTCTTTTATCTTCTTAGTAATGTTTTTTATCTTCTAAATAATGTTTTTTTATCTTCTAAATAATGTTTTTTTTATCTTCTAAATAATGTTTTTTTTATCTTCTAAATAATGTTTTTTATTTTCTTAATAATGTTTTTTGTCTTCTTAATAATGTTTTTGTCTTCTTAATATATCTTTTTATCTTAATAATCTTTTTATCTTCTAAATAATACTTTTTATCCTCTTAATAATGTTTTTATCTTTTTACTAATGTTTTTTCCCAATAATGTTTTTATCTGCTTAATAATGTTTTTTTCTTCTTAAAAATGTTCTTGTCTTCTTGATGATGTTTTTTCTTTTTCACATATTGTTTTCCACTCAGTAAGCAATTGCATCTTAGTGGTTTTAATGTCTTGCTTGTGGGGAAATGATTAAAAAAAATGATAATTATTTATATACGACGATTCCTCAGAAAATAATACTTTTTACTTTGTTATATTAGATTATGATGTCAGAAGCAGATATTGATGCTTATAGCAGCAGAACTTGAACCTGCCCTTCAATAAGTTATCGAATCTTAGCGACTTTATTGCCTTGCTTGAGATGAGAGGATAAAAAAATGAGACATTTAATAAAAGGGGTGTCTGGAATTATGATGTCCTGGGATTATTTTTCTCAAAAAAATCATGCCAGTCCGTCTATTTGAAACTCTTTAAATGTGTTTTAAAGAGTCTGTTAGAACAGCGAAAGATGTCTTCGAAAAGTTAAGCACATTAATAAGAAACATGAAAAGAGGAAATCTGATATGGCAGCAAATGTTGGACAATCTCCTCAGAGACTCCAGGTAAGGTAACGAAGATGTGGGTCTACAGAAGGATGCTGAGAATAACATGGACGGAGCGTGTAAGCAAACAAATGACTCTTAAGGAAAATGGAAAAAAAAACAGGAACTTTTATACTCGGAATCAGAGACAAACAACTGGAATATCTAGGACGCATAATGAGGAAGGAGGTCTTGGCGAATTTGACACTCACAGGACGTATAAAAATAACGAGGACCGGAGAAAGAAGCAGATGAGATAGTGCAAACGGATGGAGAGGTTTGTCGAGAGGCCTGGCAAAAGAACAAACATTGCTAACATCTAAAATGGAAAGGAGGGTTGTGAAGAGCCACGATCACGCACGTCCTGAAGACACACAGAGAAGAACGACAGGCACTGTTCCAGTCTTCAGCTTGAAATTCTTGGATATAGTGATTTCCCAAGCATAGCTTATATGTATAGGGCACCCAGTGAGGATCAAATTCACTATTCAGTCGTAATTGTTCTAGCAAGACAAGCTTGCTGGCCATTACACCTCCTCGAGGTACACCTCGCTTCCTATATATTGATTTTCCAAGCGTAGATTAGATGTGGCACAAGGCCGAAAGTATGGGGCACCCAGTGAGGATCGAACTCACTACTCAGTCGTAATTGTTCTAGCGAGGTGCTCCGAACTTCTTGGATATCTTGTCAAGGACGCAAACACGCACGACTATGTTAAGTAAGACACATTTTCCATGAAAAAGTGACCAACTTGTTTCAAGAAAAAAGTTTCCCTCCGATTCGACTCGACTCGCGTTCTTTGTCTTGAGATTGAAACCAGGTCAGGAAAGAAACGAGATGCAGAAAGACTTTACAGTAATTACTTTAAAATCGAAGACAAGTGGATAGTGCCGCTCCGAAAAGTGCCTCTCCTCAAATTTTATGTGCTTTCGTTCGCCTAAAATGGCTACAAAGCAATGAGAAGTGGACATTGAATGACGATTATTGATCCACATGTCTTTATGCTGAAGTTCTTTGCATCGAAATCGGCTAAAAGTAACCGAGAGCACTCGGTTGTATCGACGCTTCTTAACCCAATGAATCATTATCTATCTATCTATCTATCTATCTATCTATCTATCTATCTATCCCAGTTTCTTTCTTTTTTCTTTCTTTCTTTCTATACCAGTCTTTCTTTCTCTGCCTGTTCGTATCTATCTATCTATCTATCTATCTATCTATCTATCTATCTATCTATCTATCTATCCCAGTTTCTTTCTTTCTTTCTATACCAGTCTTTCTTTCTCTGCCTGTCCGCATCTATCTATCTATCTATCTATCTATCTATCTATCTATCTATCTATCTATCTATCTATCTATCCCAGTCTGTTCATGATCTATCTATCTATCTATCTTAGTCTGTTCCTATCTATCTATCTATCTATCTATCTATCTATCTATCTATCTATCTATCTATCTATCGCATTCAATTCATTATGCATCTATCTACATACAGTCACACACATATATCACAGTTTGTTCATTCATTGTTATCTATCTATCTATCTATCTTAATCAGTTCATTATACATCTATCTACACACGCACATATATATATATATATATATATCTCACAGTTTGTTCATTATCTATCTATCTATCTATCTATCTATCTATCTATTTATCTATCTATCTATCTTAATCAGTTCATTATACATCTATCTACACACACACACATATATATATATCACAGTTTGTTCATTATCTATCTATCTATCTATCTATCTATCACAGTCTGTTCATTATTTATCTATCTATCAATCTATGTAAGAGGCGTTGTTGAATGGTGATACATTTAAGGAAGTCTATCAACTTTTAACAGCGCCTCTTACTTCACTAAAGTCAGAAGTAGGGCAAGGTTTTTAATTCAATAACAATACTTACATTTATAAAGTAGGAAGCTTTTATCACTTTTAGTGACATGTAGCGGATATTCATAATTGAGTAGACGCTCCGTTTATCTATTAAATCGCATGTTTATTTATTTTTTTCCCACCGACCTAAATATTCGAGAAATCTCATCAAAGAAAAATAGGATCCGAACCTCCTGGGAAGAGGCAATCATCGTCAGATCCAACGTGCTCTAGACCGACTGAGCTACGAAGGACCTATCTACTCAGTTTGGAAGTATAACAAGACTTTTCTATGAAGAGAGTTTCTTACTCTCTGTCAGCATTACTTGGACGTGGAGTTATCATTATTTCGCTTATTTATATTTATATCTATAGTTAAATTCTTAGATCAATTTTTTGGACATGACAAATTGGTATAAGATGACAACTGGAAAAAAAATCTTAGCTTTTTGTCGACGCGTTTCGTCTTCTGACTTTTTTAAGGCAAAAATTAAATCGAAATGTAATTTGTTGTTGTAGTTACATTAATAAAATCCAAATTTAAAAAAATGAGAGACGCTTCTGTGTAAGCCTCTTTCTGGCTAATGTAAATTTCCATTATACTAAGAGTTATTTTTCTTTCTATGTTGACAATATAGTTAAATTCCCATATCAATTCTGTGGACATGACAAATTGGGAAAAAGAGTAGAAATAACGAAGGTATATTAGATAAAATAATACAAGATGTGGAAGGTGTTAGTATGACTGTCAGTCTGGTTTGGAGTGAACTACTATCGGTTCGACTCTATTCTGTATCTAGCCACCCACTACTAGGGTTGCATGAGTTTTACGTGGGTTTCCCGAGCCCATAGGCTCGGCCAAAAAATGCCCGTATGACCCGTAAAAACGAGATCGGGTTGGTCATTTCTCCCCGAACGAGATTCTGCCCTTCGGCGGAACCTCGTCCGGGTTCCTTTCTGCTCAAAAGCAGAGAGTTCGACCGTCAAGTCGAGAAGCTCGGCTTGATTCGGTATCTAGCCACCCCCCACGAGGGTTGCATGTGGCACAAGGCCGAGTTTATCGTGGGTTTCCCGAGCCCGTAGGCTCGTCCAAAAAATGTCCGTATAACCCGTATAAACGAGATCGGGTTGGTCATTCTCCCCGAACGAGATTCTGCGCTTCGGTGGAGCCTCGTCCGGGTTCCTTTCTGCTCAGAGGCAGAGAGTTCGACCGTCAAGTCGAGAAGCTCGGCTTGATTCGGTATCTAGCCGCCCCCCACGAGGGTTGCATGTGGCACAAGGCCGAGTTTTTACGTGGGTTTCCCGAGCCCGTAGGCTCGGCCACAAAATGCCCATATAACTCGTAAAAACGAGATCGGGTAGGTCATTTCACCCCGAACGAGATTCTGCCCATCGGCGGAACCTCGTCCGGGTATCTTTCTGCTCAGAGGCAGAAAGTTCGACCGTTAAGTCGAGAAGCTCGGCTTTCGGTATCTAGCCACCCCCACGAGGGTTGCATGTGGCACAAGGCTCGAGTTTATCGTGGGTTTCCGAGCCCGTAGGCTCAGGCAAAAAATTCCGTATAACTCGTAAAAACGAGATCGGGTAGGGTCATTTTCCCCGAACGAGATTCTGCCTTCGGCGGAACCTCGTCCGGGTTCCTTTCTGCTCAAAAGCAGAGAGTTCGACCGTCAAGCCGAAAAGATCGGCTTGATTCGGTATCTAGCCCACCCCCACGAGGGCTGCATGTGACACAAGGTCGTTTTTTTTTTCGTGGGTTTCCTGAGCCCGTAGGCTCAGCCAAAAATGCCCGTAGAACTCGTAAAAACGAGATAGGGTAGGTCATTCACCCCGAACGAGATTCTGCCCTTCGGCGGAAACCTCGTCCGGGTTCCTTTCTGCTCAAAAGCAGAGAGTTCGACCGTCAAGTCGAGAAGCTCGGCTTGATTCGGTATCTAGCCACCCCCCACGAGGGTTGCATGCGACACAAGGCCGAGTTTATCGTGGGTTTCCCTGAGCCCGTAGGCTCGTCCAAAAATATGTCCGTATAACCCGTAAAAACGAGATCGGGTTGGTCTTTTCACCCCGAACGAGATTCTGCCCTTCGGCGGAACCTCGTCCGGGTTCCTTTCTGCTCAGAGGCAGAGAGTTCGACCGTCAAGTCGAGAAGCTCGGCTTGATTCGGTATCTAGCCGCCCCCACGAGGGTTGCATGTGGCACAAGGTCGTTTTTATCGTGGGTTTCCTGAGCCCGTAGGCTCGGCCAAAAATGCCCGTATAACTCGTAAAAACGAGATCGGGTAGGTCATTTCACCCCGAACGAGATTCTGCCCTTCGGCGGAACCTCGTCCGGGTTCTTTCTGCTCAAAAGCAGAAAGTTCGACCGTCAAGTCCGAGAAGCTCGGCTTTTCGGTATCTAGCCACCCCCACGAGGGTTGCATGCGACACAAGGTCATTTTTATCGTGGGTTTCCTGAGCCCGTAGGCTCAGCCAAAAATTCCGTATAACTCGTAAAAACGAGATCGGGTAGGTCATTTTCCCCGAACGAGATTCTGCCCTTCGGCGGAACCTCGTCCGGGTTCCTTTCTGCTCAAAAGCAGAGAGTTCGACCGTCAAGCCGAAAAGATCGGCTTGATTCGGTATCTAGCCCACCCCCACGAGGGTTGCATGTGACACAAGGTCGTTTTTATCGTGGGTTTCCCGAGCCCGTAGGCTCAGCCAAAAATGCCCGTAGAACCCGTAAAAACGAGATCGGGTTGGTCATTC
Source organism: Acanthosepion pharaonis (assembly GCA_903632075.3). Classification (NCBI taxonomy): domain Eukaryota; kingdom Metazoa; phylum Mollusca; class Cephalopoda; order Sepiida; family Sepiidae; genus Acanthosepion; species Acanthosepion pharaonis. The sequence continues at coordinate 480,128 of CAHIKZ030003380.1, read as the reverse complement.
ACCCCGAACGAGATTCTGCCCTTCGGCGGAAACTCGTCCGGGTTCCTTTCTGCTCAAAAGCAGAGAGTTCGACCGTCAAGTCGAGAAGCTCGGCTTGATTCGATATCTAGCCACCCCCCCACGAGGGTTGCATGTGACACAAGGTCGTTTTTATCGTGGGTTTCCCGAGCCCGTAGGCTCGTCCAAAAAAATGCCCGTATAACCCGTAAAACGAGATCGGGTTGGTCATTCTCCTCGAACGAGATTCTGCCCTTCGGCGGAACCTCGTCCGGGTTCCTTTCTGCTCAGAGGCAGAGAGTTCGACCGTCAAGTCGAGAAGCTCGGCTTGATTCGGTATCTAGCCACCCCCCCACGAGGGTTGCATGTGGCACAAGGCCGAGTTTTATCGTGGGTTTCCCGAGCCCGTAGGCTCGGCCAAAAAATGCCCGTATAACTCGTAAAAACGAGATCGGGTAGGTCATTTTCCCCGAACGAGATTCTGCCCTTCGGCGGAACCTCGTCCGGGTTCCTTTCTGCTCAAAAGGCAGAAAGTTCGACCGTCAAGTCGAGAAGCTCGGCTTTTCGGTATCTAGCCCCCCCACGAGGGTTGCATGTGACACAAGGCCGAGTTTTTTATCGTGGGTTTCCTGAGCCCGTAGGCTCAGCCAAAAAATGCCCGTAGAACTCGTAAAAACGAGATCGGGTAGGTCATTCACCCCGAACGAGATTCTGCCCTTCGGCGGAACCTCGTCCGGGTTCCTTTCTGCTCAAAAGCAGAGAGTTCGACCGTCAAGCCGAAAAGATCGGCTTGATTCGGTATCTAGCCACCCCCCACGAGGGCTGCATGTGACACAAGGTCGTTTTTATCGTGGGTTTCCTGAGCCCGTAGGCTCAGCCAAAAAATGCCCGTAGAACTCGTAAAAACGAGATAGGGTAGGTCATTCACCCCGGACGAGATTCTGCCCTTCGGCGGAAACTCGTCCGGTTCCTTTCTGCTCAAAAGCAGAGAGTTCGACCGTCAAGTCGAGAAGCTCGGCTTGATTCGATATCTAGCCACCCCCACGAGGGTTGCATGTGACACAAGGTCGTTTTTATCGTGGGTTTCCTGAGCCCGTAGGCTCAGCCAAAAAAATGCCCGTAGAACTCGTATAAACGAGATCAGGGTAGGTCTTTCACCCCGAACGAGATTCTGCCCTTCGGCGGAACCTCGTCCGGGTTCCTTTCTGCTCAAAAGCAGAGAGTTCGATTGTCAAGCCGAGCTCGGCTTGATTCGGTATCTAGCCACCCCCCCCCACGAGGGTTGCATGCGACACAAGGTCATTTTTATCGTGGTTTTCCTGAGCCCGTAGGCTCAGCAAAAAATATGCCCGTATGACTCGTAAAAACGAGATCGGGTAGGTCTTTCACCCCGAACGAGATTCTGCCCTTCGGCGGAACCTCGTCCAGGTTCCTTTCTGCTCAGAGGCAGAAAGTTCGACCGTCAAGTCGAGAAGCTCGGCTTGATTCGATATCTAACCACCCCCCCACGAGGGTTGCATGTGACACAAGGTCGTTTTTATCGTGGGTTTCCTGAGCCCGTAGGCTCAGCCAAAAAATGCCCGTAGAACTCGTATAAACGAGATAGGGTAGGTCTTTCACCCCGAACGAGATTCTGCCCTTCGGCGGAACCTCGTCCGGGTTCCTTTCTGCTCAAAAGCAGAGAGTTCGACCGTCAAGCCGAGAAGCTCGGCTTGATTCGGTATCTAGCCACCCCCCCACGAGGGTTGCATGCGACACAAGGTCATTTTTATCGTGGGTTTCCTGAGCCCGTAGGCTCAGCCAAAAAATGCCCGTAGAACTCGTAAAAACGAGATCGGGTAGGTCATTCACCCCGAACGAGATTCTGCCCTTCGGCGGAACCTCGTCCGGGTTCCTTTCTGCTCAAAAGCAGAGAGTTCGACCGTCAAGCCGAAAAGATCGGCTTGATTCGGTATCTAGCCACCCCCCCACGAGGGTTGCATGTGACACAAGGTCGTTTTTATCGTGGGTTTCCTGAGCCCGTAGGCTCAGCCAAAAATATGCCCGTATGACTCGTAAAAACGAGATCGGGTAGGTCATTCACCCCGAACGAGTTTCTGCCCTTCGGCGGAAACTCGTCCGGGTTACTTTCTGCTCAAAAGCAGAGAGTTCGACCGTCAAGCCGAAAAGATCGGCTTGATTCGGTATCTAGCCACCCCCCCACGAGGGTTGCATGTGACACAAGGTCGTTTTTATCGTGGGTTTCCTGAGCCCGTAGGCTCAGCCAAAAAATGCCCGTAGAACTCGTATAAACGAGATAGGGTAGGTCTTTCACCCGAACGAGATTCTGCCCTTCGGCGGAATCTCGTCCGGGTTCCTTTCTGCCCAAAGGCAGAGAGTTCGACCGTCAAGACGAGAAGCTCGGCTTGATTCGGTATCTAGCCACCCCCCACGAGGGTTGCATGGGCACAAGGTCGAGTTTTTATCGTGGGTTTCCTGAGCCCGTAGGCTCGGCCAAAAATGCCCGTATAACCCGTATAAACGAGATCGGGTTGGTCATTTTCCCCGAACGAGATTCTGTCCTTCGGCGGAACCTCGTCCGGTTCCTTTCTGCTCAGAGGCAAAGTTCGACCGTCAAGTCGAGAAGCTCGGCTTGATTCGGTATCTAGCCACCCCCACGAGGGTTGCATGTGACACAAGGCCGAGTTTATCGTGGGTTTCCTGAGCCCGTAGGCTCGTCCAAAAATGCCCGTATAACCCGTATAAACGAGATCGGGTTGGTCATTCACCCCCGAACGAGATTCTGCCCTTCGGTGGAACCTCGTCCGGGTTCCTTTCCGCTCAAAGGCAGAGAGTTCGACCGTCAAGTCGAGAAGCTCGGCTTGATTCGGTATCTAGCCACCCCCACGAGGGTTGCATGTGGCACAAGGCCGAGTTTTATCGTGGGTTTCCTGAGCCCGTAGGCTCAGCCAAAAAAAATCCCGTATAACTCGTAAAAACGAGATCAGGTAGGTCATTTTCCCCGAACGAGATTCTGCCCTTCGGCGGAACCTCGTCCGGGTTCCTTTCTGCTCAAAAGCAGAGAGTTCGACCGTCAAGTCGAAAAGATCGGCTTGATTCGGTATCTAGCCACCCCCCCAACGAGGGTTGCAGTATGTGACACAAGGTCGTTTTTATCGTGGGTTTCCTGAGCCCGTAGACTCAGCCAAAAATGCCCGTAGAACTCGTAAAAACGAGATCGGGTAGGTCATTCACCCCGGACGAGATTCTGCCCTTCGGCGGAACCTCGTCCGGGTTCCTTTCTGCTCAAAAGCAGAGAGTTCGACCGTCAAGCCGAAAAGATCGGCTTGATTCGGTATCTAGCCACCCCCACGAGGGTTGCATGTGACACAAGGTCGAGTTTTTATCGTGGGTTTCCTGGCCCGTAGGCTCAGCCAAAAAAAATGCCCGTATAACTCGTAAAAACGAGATAGGGTAGGTCATTCACCCCGAACGAGATTCTGCCCTTCGGCGGAACCTCGTCCGGGTTCCTTTCTGCTCAAAAGCCGAGAGTTCGACCGTCAAGTCGAGAAACTCGGCTTGATTCGGTATCTAGCCACCCCCGCACGAGGGTTGCATGCGACACAAGGTCATTTTTATCGTGGGTTTCCTGAGCCCGTAGGCTCAGCCAAAAATATGCCCGTATGACTCGTAAAAACGAGATAGGGTAGGTCATTCACCCCGAACGAGTTTCTGCCCTTCGGCGGAAACTCGTCCGGGTTCTTTTCGCTCAAAAGCAGAGAGTTCGACCGTCAAGCCGAAAAGATCGGCTTGATTCGGTATCTATCCACCCCCACGAGGGTTGCATGTGACACAAGGTCGTTTTTATCGTGGGTTTCCTGAGCCCGTAGGCTCAGCCAAAAATATGCCCGTAGAACTCGTATAAACGAGATCGGGTAGGTCTTTCACCCCGAACGAGATTCTGCCCTTCGGCGGAACCTCGTCCGGGTTCCTTTCTGCTCAAAAGCAGAGAGTTCGACCGTCAAGGCGAGAAGGTCGGCTTGATTCGGTATCTAGCCACCCCCACGAGGGTTGCATGTGACACAAGGTCGTTTTTATCGTGGGTTTCCTGAGCCCGTAGGCTCAGCCAAAAATATGCCCGTATAACTCGTAAAACGAGATCAGGGTAGGTCATTCACCCCGAACGAGATTCTGCCCTTCGGCGGAACCTCGTCCGGGTTCCTTTCTGCTCAAAAGCAGAGAGTTCGACCATCAAGTCGAGAAGCTCGGCTTGATTCAGTATCTAGCCACCCCACCACGAGGGTTGCATGCGACACAAGGTCATTTTTATCATTCACCCCGGTTTCCTGAGCCCGTAGGCTCAGCCAAAAATATGCCCGTATGACTCGTAAAAAAAAAAATATCTTGAGATCAGGGTGGGTAGGTCATTCACCCCGAACGAGATTCTGCCCTTCGGCGGAACCACGTCCGGGTTCCTTTCTGCTCAAAAGCAGAGAGTTCGACCGTCAAGTCGAGAAGCTCGGCTTGATTCAGTATCTAGCCACCCCCCACGAGGGGTTGCATGCGACACAAGGTCGTTTTTTATCGTGGGTTTCCCCTGAGCCCGTAGGCTCAGCCAAAAATATGCCCGTATGACTCGTAAAAACGAGATCAGGTTAGGTCTTCACCCCGAACGAGATTCTGCCCTTCGGCGGAACCTCGTCCGGGTTCCTTTCTGCTCAAAAGCAGAGAGTTCGACCGTCAAGCCGAGAAGCTCGGCTTGATTCGGTATCTAGCCACCCCCCCACGAGGGTTGCATGCGACACAAGGTCATTTTTATCGTGGGTTTCCTGAGCCCGTAGGCTCAGCCAAAAATATGCCCATATGACTCGTAAAGACGAGATCGGGTAGGTCATTCTCCCCGAACGAGATTCTGCCCTTCGGCGGAACCTCGTCCGGGTTCCTTTCTGCTCAAAAGCAGAGAGTTCGACCGTCAAGTCGAGAAGATCGGCTTGATTCGGTATCTAGCCACACCCACCCACGAGGGTTGCATGCGACACAAGGTCGTTTTTATCGTGGTTTCCTGAGCCCGTAGGCTCAGCCAAAAATATGCCCATATGACTCGTAAAACGAGATCAGGGTAGGTCATTCTCCCCGAACGAGATTCTGCCCTTCGGCGGAACCTCGTCCGGTTCCTTTCTGCTCAAAAAGCAGAGTTCGACCGTCAAGTCGAGAAGATCGGCTTGATTCGGTATTCAGCCACCCCCACGAGGGTTGCATGCAACACAAGGTCGTTTTTTATCGTGGGTTTCCTGAGCCCGTAGGCTCAGCCAAAAATATGCCCATATGACTCGTAAAAACGAGATCAGGGTAGGTCATTCACCCCGAACGAGATTCTGCCCTTCGGCGGAACCTCGTCCGGGTTCCTTTCTGCTCAAAAGCAGAGAGTTCGACCATCAAGTCGAGAAGCTCGGCTTGATTCAGTATCTAGCCACCACCCACGAGGGTTGCATGCGACACAAGGTCATTTTTATCGTGGGTTTCCTGAGCCCGTAGGCTCAGCCAAAAATATGCCCGTATGACTCGTAAAAACGAGATCAGGGTAGGTCATTCACCCCGAACGAGATTCTGCCCTTCGGCGGAACCTCGTCCGGGTTCCTTTCTGCTCAAAAGCAGAGAGTTCGACCGTCAAGTCGAGAAGCTCGGCTTGATTCAGTATCTAGCCACCCCCCACGAGGGTTGCATGTGACACAAGGTCGTTTTTATCGTGGGTTTCCTGAGCCCGTAGGCTCAGCCAAAAATATGCCCGTATGAATCGTAAAAACGAGATCAGGTTAGGTCATTCACCCCGAACGAGATTCTGCCCTTCGGCGGAACCTCGTCCGGGTTCCTTTCTGCTCAAAAGCAGAGAGTTCGACCGTCAAGCCGAGAAGCTCGGCTTGATTCAGTATCTAGCCACCCCCCACGAGGGTTGCATGCGACACAAGGTCATTTTTATCGTGGGTTTCCTGAGCCCGTAGGCTCAGCCAAAAATATGCCCATATGACTCGTAAAAACGAGATCAGGTAGGTCATTCTCCCCGAACGAGATTCTGCCCTTCGGCGGAACCTCGTCCGGGTTCCTTTCTGCTCAAAAGCAGAGAGTTCGACCGTCAAGTCGAGAAGATCGGCTTGATTCGGTATCTAGCCACCCCCCACGAGGGTTGCATGTGACACAAGGTCGTTTTTATCGTGGGTTTCCAGAGCCCGTAGGCTCAGCCAAAAATATGCCCATATGACTCGTAAAAACGAGATCAGGGTAGGTCATTCTCCCCGAACGAGATTCTGCCCTTCGGCGGAACCTCGTCCGGGTTCCTTTCTGCTCAAAAGCAGAGAGTTCGACCGTCAAGTCGAGAAGATCGGCTTGATTCGGTATCTAGCCACCCCCCACGAGGGTTGCATGCGACACAAGGTCGTTTTTATCGTGGGTTTCCTGAGCCCGTAGGCTCAGCCAAAATATGCCCGTATGACTCGTAAAAACGAGATCAGGGTAGGTCATTCACCCCGAACGAGATTCTGCCCTTCGGCGGAACCTCGTCCATGGTTCCTTTCTGCTCAAAAGCAGAGAGTTCGACCGTCAAGTCGAGAAGATCGGCTTGATTCGGTATCTAGCCACCCCCACGAGGGTTGCATGCGACACAAAGGTCGTTTTTATCGTGGGTTTCCTGAGCCCGTAGGCTCAGCCAAAAAATATGCCCGTATGACTCGTAAAAACGAGATCAGGGTAGGTCATTCACCCCGAACGAGATTCTGCCCTTCGGCGGAACCTCGTCCAGGTTCCTTTCTGTTCAAAATCAGAGAGTTCGACCGTCAAGTCGAGAAGGTCGGCTTGATTCGGTATCTAGCCACCCCCCACGAGGGTTGCATGCGACACAAGGTCATTTTTATCGTGGGTTTCTGAGCCCGTAGGCTCAGCCAAAAATATGCCCGTATGACTCGTAAAAACGAGATCAGGGTAGGTCATTCACCCCGAACGAGATTCTGCCCTTCGGCGGAACCTCGTCCGGGTTCCTTTCTGCTCAAAGCAGAGAGTTCGACCGTCAAGTCGAGAAGCTCGGCTTGATTCAGTATCTAGCCACCCCCCACGAGGGTTGCATGCGACACAAGGTCATTTTATCGTGGGTTTCCTGAGCCCGTAGGCTCAGCCAAAATATGCCCGTATGACTCGTAAAAACGAGATCAGGGTAGGTCATTCACCCCGAACGAGATTCTGCCCTTCGGCGGAACCTCGTCCGGGTTCCTTTCTCTGCTCAAAAAAGCAGAGAGTTCGACCGTCAAGTCGAGAAGCTCGGCTTGATTCAGTATCTAGCCACCCCCCACGAGGGTTGCATGCGACACAAGGTCATTTTTATCGTGGGTTTCCTGAGCCCGTAGGCTCAGCCAAAAATATGCCCGTATGACTCGTAAAAACGAGATCAGGTAGGTCATTCACCCCGAACGAGATTCTGCCCTTCGGCGGAACCTCGTCCGGGTTCCTTTTCTGCTCAAAAGCAGAGAGTTCGACCGTCAAGCCGAGAAGCTCGGCTTGATTCAGCATCTAGCCACCCCCCCACGAGGGTTGCATGCGACACAAGGTCATTTTTATCGTGGGTTTCCTGAGCCCGTAGGCTCAGCCAAAATATGCCCGTATGACTCGTAAAACGAGATCAGGGTGGGTCATTCACCCCGAACGAGATTCTGCCCTTCGGCGGAACCTCGTCCGGGTTCCTTTCTGCTCAAAAGCAGAGGTTCGACCGTCAAGCCGAAAAGCTCGGCTTGATTCAGTATCTAGCCACCCCCACGAGGGTTGCATGCGACACAAGGTCATTTTTATCGTGGGTTTCCTGAGCCCGTAGGCTCAGCCAAAAAATATGCCCGTATGACTCGTAAAAACGAGATCAGGGTAGGTCATTCACCCCGAACGAGATTCTGCCCTTCGGCGGAACCTCGTCCGTTCCTTTTCTGCTCAAAAGCAGAGAGTTCGACCGTCAAGTCGAGAAGCTCGGCTTGATTCAGTATCTAGCCACCCCCCCACGAGGGTTGCATGCGACACAAGGTCATTTTTATCGTGGGTTTCCTGAGCCCGTAGGCTCAGCCAAAAATATGCCCGTATGACTCGTAAAAACGAGATCAGGGTAGGTCATTCACCCCGAACGAGATTCTGCCCTTCGGCGGAACCTCGTCCGGGTTCCTTTCTGCTCAAAAGCAGAGAGTTCGACCGTCAAGTCGAGAAGCTCGGCTTGATTCAGTATCTAGCCACCCCCACGAGGGTTGCATGCGACACAAATGTCATTTTTATCGTGGGTTTCCTGAGCCCGTAGGCTCAGCCAAAAAATATGCCCGTATGACTCGTAAAAACGAGATCAGGGTAGGTCATTCACCCCTGAACGAGATTCTGCCCTTCGGCGGAACCTCGTCCGGGTTCCTTTCTGCTCAAAAGGCAGAAGTTCGACCGTCAAGTCGAAGCTCGGCTTGATTCAGTATCTAGCCACCCCCCACGAGGGTTGCATGCGACACAAGGTCATTTTTATCGTGGGTTTCCTGAGCCCGTAGGCTCAGCCAAAAATATGCCCGTATGACTCGTAAAAACGAGATCAGGGTAGGTCATTCACCCCGAACGAGATTCTGCCCTTCGGCGGAACCTCGTCCGGGTCCCTTTCTGCTCAAAAGCAGAGTTCGACCATCAAGTCGAGAAGCTCGGCTTGATTCAGTATCTAGCCACCCCCACGAGGGTTGCATGCGACACAAGGTCATTTTTATCGTGGGTTTCCTGGAGCCCGTAGGCTCAGCCAAAAATATGCCCGTATGACTCGTAAAAACGAGATCAGGGTAGGTCATTCACCCCCGAACGAGATTCTGCCCTTCGGCGGAACCTCGTCCGGGTTCCTTTCTGCTCAAAAGCAGAGAGTTCGACCGTCAAGTCGAAAAGCTCGGCTTGATTCAGTATCTAGCCACCCCCCACGAGGGTTGCATGCGACACAAGGTCATTTTTATCGGGGTTTCCCTGAGCCCGTAGGCTCAGCCAAAAAATATGCCCGTATGACTCGTAAAAACGAGATCAGGGTAGGTCATTCACCCCGAACGAGATTCTGCCCTTCGGCGGAACCTCGTCCGGGTTCCTTTTCTGCTCAAAAAGCAGAGAGTTCGACCGTCAAGTCGAAAAGATCGGCTTGATTCAGTATCTAGCCACCCCCCACGAGGGTTGCATGCGACACAAGGTCATTTTTATCGTGGGTTTCCTGAGCCCGTAGGCTCAGCCAAAAATATGCCCGTATGACTCGTAAAAACGAGATCAGGGTGGGTCATTCACCCCGAACGAGATTCTGCCCTTCGGCGGAACCTCGTCCGGGTTCCTTTCTGCTCAAAAGCAGAGAGTTCGACCGTCAAGTCGAAAAGATCGGCTTGATTCAGTATCTAGCCACCCCCCACGAGGGTTGCATGCGACACAAGGTCATTTTTTATCGTGGGTTTCCTGAGCCCGTAGGCTCAGCCAAAATATGCCCGTATAACTCGTAAAAACGAGATAGGTAGGTCATTCACCCCGAACGAGATTCTGCCTTCGGCGGAACCTCGTCCGGGTTCCTTTCTGCTCAAAAGCAGAGAGTTCGACCGTCAAGTCGAAAAGATCGGCTTGATTCAGTATCTAGCCACCCCCCCACGAGGGTTGCATGCGACACAAGGTCATTTTTATCGTGGGTTTCCCTGAGCCCGTAGGCTCAGCCAAAATATGCCCGTATGACTCGTAAAAACGAGATAGGGTAGGTCATTCACCCGGAACGAGATTCTGCCCTTCGGCGGAACCTCGTCCGGGTTCCTTTCTGCTCAAAAGCAGAGAGTTCGACCGTCAAGTCGAAAAGATCGGCTTGATTCAGTATCAGCCACCCCCCACGAGGGGGATGCATGCGACACAAGGTCATTTTTATCGTGGGTTTCCTGAGCCCGTAGGCTCAGCCAAAATATGCCTGCGTATGACTCGTAAAAACGAGATCAGGGTAGGTCATTCACCCCCGAACGAGATTCTGCCTTCGGCGGAACCTCGTCCGGGTTCCTTTCTGCTCAAAAAGCAGAGAGTTCGACCGTCAAGTCGAAAAGATCGGCTTGATTCAGTATCTAGCCACCCCCACGAGGGTTGCATGCGACACAAGGTCATTTTTATCGTCGGGTTCCTGGAGCCCGTAGGCTCAGCCAAAATATGCCCGTATGACTCGTAAAACGAGATCAGGGTAGGTCATTCACCCCGAACGAGATTCTGCCCTTCGGCGGAACCTCGTCCGGGTTCCTTTCGCTCAAAAGCAGAGAGTTCGACCGTCAAGTCGAGAAGCTCGGCTTGATTCAGTATCTAGCCACCCCCACGAGGGTTGCATGCGACACAAGGTCATTTTTATCGTGGGTTTCCCTGAGCCCGTAGGCTCAGCCAAAAATATGCCCGTATAACTCGTAAAAACGAGATCAGGGTGGTCATTCACCCCGAACGAGATTCTGCCCTTCGGCGGAACCTCGTCCGGGTTCCTTTCTGCTCAAAAGCAGAGAGTTCGACCGTCAAGTCGAAAAGATCGGCTTGATTCAGTATCTAGCCACCCCCACGAGGGTTGCATGCGACACAAGGTCATTTTTATCGTGGGGTTTCCTGAGCCCGTAGGGCTCAGCCAAAATATGCCCGTATAACTCGTAAAAACGAGATCAGGGTAGGTCATTCACCCCGAACGAGATTCTGCCCTTCGGCGGAACCTCGTCCGGGTTCCTTTCTGCTCAAAAGCAGAGAGTTCGACCATCAAGTCGAAAGATCGGCTTGATTCAGTATCTAGCCACCCCCACGAGGGTTGCATGCGACACAAGGTCATTTTTATCGTGGGTTTCCTGGGCCCGTAGGCTCAGCCAAAAATATGCCCGTATAACTCGTAAAAACGAGATCAGGGTAGGTCATTCACCCCGAACGAGATTCTGCCCTTCGGCGGAACCTCGTCCGGGTTCCTTTCGCTCAAAAGCAGAGAGTCGACCGTCAAGTCGAAAAGCTCGGCTTGATTCAGTATTCAGCCACCCCCACGAGGGTTGATGCGACACAAGGTCATTTTTATCGTGGGTTTCCCACAGCCCGTAGGCTCATTCTAAAATATGCCCGTATGACTCGTAAAAACGAGATCAAAATAGGAAATTCACCCCGAACGAGATTCTGCCCTTCGGCGTAGCGTACCTCGTCGTCGCCCTTAAGAAAGTTCGACCGTCAAGTTCGAGAAGCTCGCTTGATTCAGTATCTAGCCACCCCCACGAGGTTGCATGCGACACAAAGGTCATTTTTTATCGTGGGTTTCCTGAGCCCGTAGGCTCAGCCAAAAATATATGCCCACTCGTAAAACGAGATAAAAAGCTCATTCACCCCCGAACGAGATTCTGCCCTTCGGCGGAACCAGATCCGGGTTTTTCCAAAGGCAGAAAGTTGACCGTCAAGTCGAGAAGCTCGTCGGCTTGATTCAGTATTTAGCCACCCCCCCCCACGAGGGTTGCATGCGACAAGGTCATTTTTATCGTGGGTTTCCTGAGCCCGTAGGCTCAGCCAAAAATATGCCCGTATGACTCGTAAAAACGAGATAGGGTAGGTCATTCACCCCGAACGAGATTCTGCCCTTCGGCGGAACCTCGTCCGGGTTCCTTTCTCAAAAGCTTCGAAAAGCAGAGTTCGACCCTCAAGTCGAGAAGCTCGGCTTTCCTGATTTTATTTAGCCACCCCCACGAGGGTTGCATGCGACACAAGGTCATTTTTATCGTGGGTTTCGTACCCCAAATATGACTCGTACACTCGCCAAAAATATGCCCCCATTTTTGTATAACTCGTAAAAACGAGATCCAGGTACCCCATTCACCCCGAACGAGATTCTGCCCTTCGGCGGAACCTCGTCCGGGTTCCTTTCTGCTCAAAGCAAAGCAGTCTCGACCAATCAAGTCGAAAAGATCGGCTTGATTCAGTATCTAGCCACCCCCCACGAGGGTTGCATGCGACACAAGGTCATTTTTTATCGTGGGTTTCCTGAGCCCGTAGGCTCATGCCAAAAATATGCCCGTATGACGTAAAAAACGAGATCAGGGTAGTCATTCACCCGAACGAGATTCTGCCCTTCGGCGGAACCTCGTCCGGGTTCCTTTCTGCTCAAAAGCAGAGAGTTCGACCGTCAAGTCGAAAAGATCGGCTTGATTCAGTATCTAGCCACCCCCACGAGGGTTGCATGCGACACAAGGTCATTTTTATCGTGGGTTTCCCTGAGCCCGTAGGCTCAGCCAAAAAATGCCCGTATAACTCGTAAAAACGAGATCGGTAGGTCATTCACCCCGAACGAGATTCTGCCCTTCGGCGGAACCTCGTCCGGGTTCCTTTCTGCTCAAAGCAGAGTCTTAGACCGTCAAGTCGAAAGATCGGCTTGATTCAGTATTCAGCCACCCCCACGAGGGTGAGGGTTGCATGCGACACAAGGTCATTTTTTATCGTGGGGTTTCCTGAGCCCGTCAGGCTCTAAAATATGCCCGTATGACTCAAAAACGAGATCAGGGTAAGTCATTCACCCCGAACGAGATTCTGTCTTTCGGCGGAACCTCGTCCGGGTTCCTTTTCTGCTCAAAAAGCAGAGTTCGACCGTCAAGTCAAAAAGATCGGCTTGATTCAGTATCTAGCCACCCCCACGAGGGTTGCATGCGACACAAGTCATTTTTATCGAGGGTTTCCTGAGCCCGTAGGCTCTGCCAAAAAAAATATGCCCGTATAACTCGAAAAACGAGATCAGGGTTCGTCATTCACCCCGAACGAGATTCTGCCCTTCGGCGGAACCTCGTCCGGTTCCTTTCTGCTCTCAAAGCAGAGTTCGACCGTCAAGTCGAAAGATCGGCTTGATTCAGTATCAGCCACCCCCCACGAGGGTTCATGCGACACAAGGTCATTTTTATCGTGGTTTCCTGAGCCCGTAGGCTCAGCCAAAAATATGCCTGTATAACTCTTAAAAAACGAGAATAAGAAGATCATTCACCCTTGAACGAGATTCTGCCCTTCGGCGGAACCTATCAAGACTTTCCTTTCTGCTTCAAAAGCAGAGAGTTCGACCGTCAGTCGAAAAGATCGGCTTACAGTCAGTATCATACCCCCACGAGGGTTGCATGAGACACAAGGTCATTTTTTATCGTGGGTTTCCCTGAGACCCGTATTTGTCAGCCAAAAATACAGACCTTATGTCTTAAAAAACGAGATCAGGGTAGGTCATTCACCCGAACGAGATTCTGCCCTTCGGCGGAACCTCGTCCGGGTTCCTTTCTGCTCAAAAGCAGAGAGTTCGACCGTCAAAATCGAAAAGATCGGCTTGATTCAGTATCTAGCCACCCCCACGAGGGTTGCATGCGACAATAGGTCATTTTTTATCAAGGGTTTCCTGAGCCCGTAGGCTCAGCCAAAATATGCCTGCATGACTCAGTAAAACGAGATTAGGGTAGGTCATTCACCCCGAACGAGATTCTGTCTTATGGAACCTCGTCCGGAAGAAAAGCAGAGAGTTCGACCGTCAAATCGAAAAGACTTAAATTTGTATATTCGAGGGTTGAGACGACCAAGGTCATTTTTATCGTGGGTTTCCTGAGCCCGTAGGGCTCAGCCAAAAATATGCCGTATGACCTAAAAAACGAGATTATATTTGGTCATTCACCCCGAACGAGATTCTGCCCTTCGGCGAACCTCGTCCGGGTTCCTTTCGCTCAAAGAAGAGAGAAGGCGACCGTAAAGTCGAAAAGATATTTGTATGATTCGAAATTAGCCACCCCCCACGAGGGTTGCATGCGACACAAGTCATTTTTATCGTGGGGTTTCCTGAGCCCGTAGGCTCAGCCAAAAATATGCCCGTATAACTCGTAAAACGAGATAGGGTAGGTCATTCACCCCTGAACGAGATTCTGCCCTTCGGCGGAACCTCGTCCGGGTTCCTTTCTGCTCAAAAGCAGAGAGTTCGACCATCAAGTCGAAAGATCGGAAGATTCAGTATCTAGCCACCCCCCACGAGGGTTGTATGCGACACTTATATTTTATAAAATTCTGACAGGCTCAGCCAAAATATGCCCATTGACCTTAAAAACGAGATCATAAAATAGGAACGAGATTCTCCTGCTTCAAAAACCTCCGGTTCCTTTCATAAAAGCAGAGAGAGTTTGAAAAAGTCGAAAGATCGATTCGTCCCTCTCTTGAGACCGTAGTCTTAATATTGAAGTGTTCACAGTTATAGGTAAGGAAGACAATTACAAAATCCAAATTTAAAAATAGAGACGCTTCTATAGAACTTAAATATTTCGATTCCATATTTGCTTTGAAAAGAGACAGACCGAAACGCGTCTTAATATTGAGTTTTTTTTTCCAATTGACATCTTATACCAATTTGAGTCTCTGTCCACAGAATTGATCTGGACTTATATTTGTATATTCGAAAGAAAAAAAACCTTAGTATAATGGAAATTTGCATTTTAGCCAGAAAATAGGAAGAAGAGAAGGCTGGCTAAATATTTTTTATATTTGTATTTTAATGAGTGAGACAATAACAAATTATATTTGGATTTAGTCTTACAGTAAAAAAGTAGGAAGAAGACTAAACGCTTCCCAAAAAAAAAAACTTATATTTTTTATTCTCATTTTATACGAATTTTATATCTATATTCGAATTATTAAGATTTAGGTCGTGCTAAAATAGGAAGGAGACTTCCGACTTTATAAATTTAAAGTCTTATTTTTTACATAAAATTCGAAATTATCCCCACCTTTGTCGTTGTTGTTACTTACAGTCATAAAATCGTTGGAAAGGCTTCCCTAAATATCAATTTATAACATGGTGGAAATTCGAACTGAACACCTTTTAATTTGGTAAATGCGGACTGAGTCTTCCACTAGTCATAAATAAATAGCTTAGTGGATAAAAAAAGTAGGTTCGTGAATATGGTGACATAGTGATTGTAGTTCAATATTCAGACAGTAGAGCACTTACAGCCAATGGAAAGAAAGTCATAAAATAGGGAGAATAGTAAACAAAAAATAAGAAAAGACGATAGCCTTAGATATGGTCAGTGAAACAAGAATTGTAATAGCGACTCTTACTGTTATCAGATATGAATAAGAACAAGGCTTCTCTCTGAATATCAAGTCTTGCATATTAAAATCGAAAGTAGAGCCAGACCTTAGTCTTAATATTGAGTCTTACAGTCATAAAATAGGAAGAAGAGCAAGGCTTCCCTAAATATCAAGACTTATATTTGTATATTCGAAAGTAGAGACAGACCGTAGTCTTAATATTGAGTCTTACAGTCATAAAATAGGAAGAAGAGCAAGGCTTCCCTAAATATCAAGACTTATATTTGTATATTCGAAAGTAGAGACAGACCTTAGTCTTAATATTGAGTCTTACAGTAATAAAATAGGAAGAAGAGCAAGGCTTCCCTAAATATCAAGACTTATATTTGTATATTCGAAAGTAGAGACAGACCTTAGTCTTAATATTTAGTCTTACAGTAATAAAATAGGAAGAAGAGCAAGGCTTCCCTAAATATCAAGACTTATATTTGTATATTCGAAAGTAGAGACAGACCTTAGTCTTAATATTGAGTTTTACAGTCATAAAATAGGAAGGAGAGCAAGGCTTCCCTAAATATCAAGTCTTATATTTATAAAATCGAAAGTAGAGCCAGACCTTAGTCTTAATATTGAGTCTTACAGTCATAAAATAGGAAGAAGAGCAAGGCTTCCCTAAATATCAAGACTTATATTTGTATATTCGAAAGTAGAGACAGACCTTAGTCTTAATATTGAGTCTTACAGTCATAAAATAGGAAGAAGAGCAAGGCTTCCCTAAATATCAAGTCTTATATTTGTAAATTCGAAAGTAGAGACAGACCTTAGTCTTAATATTGAGTTTTACAGTCATAAAATAGGAAGGAGAGCAAGGCTTCCCTAAATATCAAGTCTTATATTTGTATATTCGAAAGTAGAGACAGACCTTAGTCTTAATATTGAGTCTTACAGTAATAAAATAGGAAGAAGAGCAAGGCTTCCCTAAATATCAAGGCTTATATTTGTATATTCGAAAGTAGAGCCAGACCTTAGTCTTAATATTGAGTCTTTACAGTCATAAATAGGAAGAAGAGCAAGGCTTCCCTAAATATCAAGACTTATATTTGTATATTCGAAAGAGAGACAGACCTTAGTCTTAATATTGAGTTTACAGTCATAAAATAGGAAGGAGAGCAAGGCTTCCCTAAATATCAAGTCTTATATTTATAAAATCGAAAGTAGAGCCAGACCTTAGTCTTAATATTGAGTCTTACAGTCATAAAATAGGAAGAAGAGCAAGGCTTCCCTAAATATCAAGACTTATATTTGTATATTCGAAAGTAGAGACAGACCTTAGTCTTAATATTGAGTCTTACAGTCATAAAATAGGAAGAAGAGCAAGGCTTCCCTAAATATCAAGACTTATATTTGTAAAATCGAAAGTAGAGACAGACCTTAGTCTTAATATTGAGTCTTACAGTCATAAAATAGGAAGAAGAGCAAGGCTTCCCTAAATATCAAGACTTATATTTGTATATTCTAAAGTAGAGACAGACCTTAGTCTTAATATTGAGTCTTACAGTCATAAAATAGGAAGAAGAGCAAGGCTTCCCTAAATATCAAGACTTATATTTGTATATTCGAAAGTAGAGACAGACCTTAGTCTTAATATTGAGTCTTACAGTCATAAAATAGGAAGAAGAGCAAGGCTTCCCAAATATCAAGTCTTATATTTGTATATTCGAAAGTAGAGACAGACCTTAGTCTTAATATTGAGTTTTACAGTCATAAAATAGGAAGAAGAGCAAGGCTTCCTAAATATCAAGACTTATATTTGTATATTCGAAAGTAGAGACAGACCTTAGTCTTAATATTGAGTTTTACAGTCATAAAATAGGAAGAAGAGCAAGGCTTCCCTAAATATCAAGACTTATATTTGTATATTCGAAAGTAGAGACAGACCTTAGTCTTAATATTGAGTCTTACAGTCATAAAATAGGAAGAAGAGCAAGGCTTCCCTAAATATCAAGTCTTATATTTGTATATTCGAAAGTAGAGACAGACCTTAGTCTTAATATTGAGTTTTACAGTCATAAAATAGGAAGAAGATCAAGGCTTCTCTGAATATAAAATCTTGCATATCGAAAGTAGGCCTTAGTTCTAATAGCGAGTCTTACAATTAAAAAGTTTAAAAAGCCATGTGTTTGTCTCTATAAATAATAGTCAAAATCAAGTAATCTCCATACATTTAAGAGTGAAACGAGGTAATTTACTGCACGGATCAGATCAAAGATGCCTGACGCCATATGCATTAACCTACGTATAATTATACATAGTAAGGCTAACTGAAGGCTTTCGGAAACGTCGAATATATTGCGATATTAAAATATTGTAGTGAATTTTGTGGACTTTGGGGGAAAGGCTGTCTTCATAAGCGAATTGGTAGTTTACTTCCAGTTGTGATGCCGACAACTGTCTACCTGGAGACACAATACTTTCCGTGTTTCCATAACAACGGTTGGGTGTTTTTTATTTATTTTTTTGGCGTTGTCGTAGATGTTATTAAGAATGATTCCACATCTTTTCTAGTTCAATTTGACTAAGAATGACGAGGGTTGATTTATTTAGGTTAGATTAGTGTATTTCCCGACATTTCGAAAAAATTTTCTGGGTCATTCAATGTCGAATTCAGTACCGCATTTTCTTATTAATTTAATTTTTTATTTCTTAATATCTCGGGCCACATGTGATTTTAATGTTAACCATTGTACATTACGCATCACCAAGAACCTTTTATTTTATTTTTCAATGTTATATATATATATATATATATATATATATATATATATATATATATATATATATATATTTTAACCATTCTACATGATGCACCAAGAACATTTTATTTTTTAAATGTTTTACACACACACACACATATATATATATATATATATATATATATATATATATATATATATATATATATAATTTAACCATTCTAAATTACCCACGACAAGAGCATTTTTTTTATTTTTCAATGTTTTATATATAGATATACTATATATATATATATATATATATATATATATATGTGTGTGTGTATGTATATTTAATATTAACCATTCTAAATTACGCACCACCAAGAACATTTTTTCAATGTTTTATATCTCTCTCTCTCTCTCTCTCTCTATATATATATATATATATATATATATATATATATATATATATATATATATATAATTTTAACTGTTCTACATTACGCACCAACAAGAATATTTTATTTTATTTTTTCAATTTTATATATATATATATATATATATATATATATATATATATATATATAGATAGATAGATAGATGACAGAGAGGACAAAGTTTTCGTGTGACGCGTTTCATCCCTTAGGACTTCATCGAACTGGGTGTGCTTACAGCTACACGTGAGCACAAATGAGTCGCGCCAGGAATTTTGAATTTAGAAAAAAATCCTTTTTTATCTGTTTAGAGTACATAATCTCCCATAACTCCATTTAGATTCTTTTCGTTTTTGTTTCCATAACATTTATTTTTTAAATATCTCACATTTTGATAACAGCAGATCTGTCAAAAATGGTAAAACGTTGTAATGCAATACCAGGAAAATATATTGGAGAACCCCCCAAAAGATTATATATACACAAAAGAGAGATTTAAAAAAAAAAAAAAAAAAAAAAAACAACACATCAAACACATTAGTTGCTCATCGTAACGAGACTGGCTACAATTTTGACATAGAAAATGCAACTCTAATTAGAATAGAAAATGTTTATAACAAAAGTTCTTTAATCATTAGTTTATCATCAGTAAATTTGCGGCCAGTTTCTTACAACGTTTCAATATGGCAGATTGTGTAATCACAATGTCGTATATTTAATTACAAAGATGATGATGGAAATAGAAAATAAAAAAAAACAAAATAATCTAAATAAAATCGGCTAGATTATATACCGAAAACATTTTTTAAAAATTCTAAATTTAAAATTCTCAGCGTCTCTTGTTCGTGCACATCAACGTAAAATAAACCTAGTCCGATGAAGTTGGAATAAACGAAATGGGTCACATGAAAACATTTAGACGTCGTCATACATTTTCCCCAATACTGTTCTTGATATATAAAAATTTATGTCAGATTATCCCATATATATATATATATATATATATATATATATATATATATATATATATATATATATATAAAAGAAAACACAGTGAGATATATAAATCCGTTGTTCTTATTGATATTTTATTTTTTTACGAAATAGTGCTCAATGTAAATTTACAGAGCATTAATATTATAAATTAACTAGTTTAAAATATGTATTTTTCGCTACACAGTAATAACCATGTTTTAAAAATGGAAGCTTAAAGCTTCAAATTTAATTTTGTAATTAAATTAAAAACATTAGTTCCATTTCATTCTCAAGAGAATATATATATATATATATATATATATATATATATATATATATATATATATATATATTGGGAAAATGTTATAGTTGTTCCAACGGGAGAAAATGTATATTTTTAAAAAAGAGCAAAACAATAAGCGTTTTTTTTCATAATGTGGATTTGTTTTAGTGTATATATTATATTTTATTCTTCGTATTTTTGCTACACGTGTTTCCTCTTCTGCTATCCATTTACGCAAGCTTATTCGAAATGTTACTATCTACCCCTATTCTTTTTGCCTTCCTTTTTCCTGTGAGTGTCTTATTTTCCAAGCCCACTTTTCTCATTATTTGTATCAGAAATGTCAACTATGTCTGTCTGGTTCTAAGTGTCGTTTTTCGTTTCCATTTTTCCTTTAAACTTCTTCGTTGTTCACATGTTCCATCCAAGGTATTCCCAGCATCCTTCTGTAGAATTACATTTCTGTTGTTTCTTCCTTTCATCTGTGAAGAAATTGGCCATCATTCACTGCCATATGTTGGGTTCTCCGGAAAGTTCATGCCGATTTTTAAACGAATTAAAACACAAAGCAATACCATGTCATTAAATATTTATTCACCTAGATATGAATCATTTTGTTGCACAATATTTCTTTCAGATTAAAGATTCCATCTTCCCAGAATTTCAGTTATTTCTCGTCAAAGAACTCATTAAGGTGTTTTTTTTTATGTCATTCAAAGAATTAAAATTTTTACCATTGAGATTATTTTTCAAGAACCTGAATAAATGAAAATCCGAAGGAGCAATGTCTGGTCAATATGGCGTGTTGGGTGATACATCCCAGCCAAACTGTAATAATTTTTGCCGGGTCGCCAGAGAAATGTGAGGTCTGGCACTATCCTGATGGAAAACTGCACATTTCCTCTTCGCTAATTTTGGGTGTTTTTGTTGAATTTCTGTTTTTATTTCGTCTAGCTGCGAGCAGTACTTTTCAGAATCAGTTGAAAGGTTATTTGACTGATTCCTTTAGATTCCCACCAGATGGAGAGCATGATTTTCTTAGCATGAAGAGCTTCTTTTAAAGTAGCTAATGTTAGTACTTGTCGCTTACCTCAGGATCTTTTTTGCTGAACATTGTTGTAAACAATCCATTTCTCATCACCCGCAATTCACTTCAAAAAGAGTGAATTTTCATTGCGTTTACACAGCAAATTAGAGATGGAATGCCATCCAAAAGATTCTTTTCACTCAGATTATGTGGTACCCAAACATCATAGAGGTTTGGGTACCCAAGCTTTGCTAAGTACTCATGGATGGGGGATTTTGATACATTTATTGTTTATGCCAACACCCGCATTGTGTGATCGATCTCAATATGTACTAATAATAATGCTTATTCAGGCTGGCTCTCAATAAAATAAGGCCTATTATTACAAATCTGAGATGAGACACCCAGTGAGGTTCGATCTAAATATGCACTAATAATGCTTATCCAGGCTGGCTCCTTAAATATTATACAAATCTGAGATGAGACACCCAGTGAGAATCGATCTCAATATGCACTAAAAAGGCTTATCCAGGCTGGCTATCCAGGCAGGCTCCAATATAAATATTATACAAATCTGAGATGAGACACCCAGTGAGGATCGATCTCAATATGCACTAATAATGCTTATCAAGGCTGGCTCCATAAATATTATACAAATCTGAGATGAGACACCCAGAGGATCGATCTCAATATGCACTAATAAGGTTCGATCAAATCAGATGAGACACCCAGTGCACTAATAAGGGCTTATCCAGGCTGGCTCCTTAAATATTATACAAATCTGAGATGAGACACCCAGTGAGGATCGATCTTAATATGCAAATATGCCACCTAAATAATGCTTATCCAGGCTGGCTCCTTAAATATTATACAAATCTGAGATGAGACACCCAGTGAGGATCGATCTCAATATGCACTAATAATGGTTATCCAGGCTGGCTCCTTAAATATTATACAAATCTGAGATGAGACACCCAGTGAGATCGAGGATCCAGGGCTGGCTCCTTAAATATCTCAATATGCACTAATAATGCTTATCCAGGCTGGCTCCTTAAATATTATACAAATCTGAGATGAGACACCCAGTGAGGATTGATCTCAATATGCACTAATAAGGCCTATCCAGGCAGGCTCCTTAAATATTATACAAATCTGAGATGAGACATCTTAATATGCTAATAAAAGTGAGGATGAGACGATCTCAATATGCATTAATAATGCTTATCAAGGCTGGCTCCTTAAATATTATACAAATCTGAGATGAGACACCCAGTGAGGATCGATCTTAATATGCACTAATAATGGTTATCCAGCCTGGCTCCTTAAATATTATACAAATCTGAGATGAGACACCCAGTGAGGATCGATCTCAATATGCACTAATAATTGTTATCCAGTGGCTGCCACCTGAGGAATTCTGGCGTTGCCATTGGCGGCCCGCCAGCGAGCCACTAGCGCCTTGCGTGTGCGGATTATTTCAATAATGTATTTGAAATACTTCTCCATCCACATAATCTGATCAGGTAGTTGATCAGCTGCTTTCTCCTGTTCCTTTTGCCGTCAATATGTCTTGTGACTTTTGCGAAAGGTGTGATGAGTGAGATGGTCAAAACCCAAACTTTACTAAGAGCTACAAGTTGTGGAGAACCATGATCGTCTACGTCCTGTAGGGACACGGCGTATAGAAGAAATACGGAACAAACAATAGCTAGATTCTTTTATTCATTTGTTTAGTACTCCGAGAGATTTTATTAATTTAATCGTTACCTTTGGTAGATATGCCTATTTCGATAGTCGGGGAATGATCTGCGTTGAAATGCACTATTGAACTTTGCTTGAGCCTTGCCGGCCTTCGTGACCGAGTAGTCTAAACCCCGTCGGATCTAACAACGGTTTTCCCTAGAGAGACACAAGTTCGAATTCTGCCGGAGGTCGCACGTTTTTCTTTAATAAGATTTCTCGATTATTCAGGCTGGGAGACGAAAATAAATAAATATACTGTTTAATAAATAAACAGGGCGTCTACTCAAATACGTGTATCCACTAAAAATAACGTGTAGGTAATAATAATAATAATAATAGGTTTATTATAGAATCGAACCCGGACCGCAAACGTCATACCAACTGTACCACGGGACCCGTGAGTAGCACGATATATCGACTCTACTTTGTGTACCGAGTCCCGTGGTACAGTTGATATGACGTTTGCGTTGTATCGAAACGTTCCGGGTTCGATTCTCGGTGGGGGATGCTGATCAGTCCCAGAGAGGACGAAACGCCTGTTCAGTGCTTTCTGCATTCTGTGGAGGATACTTCTAGACTCATTGCTATAAGCCTAAATCCTTGAAATTAATTATATATATATATATATATATACGTGCGTGCGTGTATATTTGTTCATTATGCAGTGTTACATTAGAACATGGTTATACCCACTACAAAACTGTACATCTTGTTTCAATTTTAAAAAGTTATATATATATAGTCAAATTTCAGGCGGGCAGTGAGATATATATTTACACGGTCATATATGTATATCTACTTGCCTTTGAATGCTGTAATTAACTGGACTACGTGTTTGGTTACGCGTTAACGATCTGTGTTATCACACACACACACTTATATATATATATATATATGTGTATGTATATATATATAAGTGTGTGTGTGTGACAACGCAGATTATATATTATATATATATATATATATATATATACGTGTGTATGTATATATATATATATGAAAGATTTAAAAGCAGATACAGTTCATCTTCCTTCCTCGCTCTCATAAATACATCACAAATTCTCTAGCGATAAGAATTATTTTATTATGTTGCTGGTGAAATGTCTCCCGGCGGACGGCTCCAGGTAAATGCCTTTTGACAAGTGGCGGACGATCAAAGCGAATGAAATTGGCAACCACCCAAATGGTACTTTGCTGTTTACTTGACCTGATTGTCTATGCAAATACTGCCGCACTGTAAAGCGTTTAATTCACAACGGTCACTTAGTAATCAATACAGGTTGGAGTCAAATGAGTTCAGAAATTTAGCACGTTTTTGCAATAGAATCACAACCATCTTGTCTGGATAAAAAAAAAAAATACCCGCTGGCAAACGGAATACGGACCCATCTTAACACTTATATTCGGCTGCATGAAGCAGAAATAAGCGTTGCTTGTCATGAACGGATTTAATCTGGAAAGGCTCTATCTACCCCTCCCCCCCATGAATATACTATTTTTCACATTCTACTCAATTATGAGAGGTAAATCAAGAAGTTATACTGGCAGCAAACCGCCTGCATCTCTCTCTATAAAAGGCAGGATGTGTGTGTGTGTGTGTGTGTGTGTGTGTGTGTGTGTGTGTGTAACGAATGCACGGCCGCAATTTTCGACGGATTTATGCACCAAATTTACAT
Source organism: Acanthosepion pharaonis (assembly GCA_903632075.3). Classification (NCBI taxonomy): domain Eukaryota; kingdom Metazoa; phylum Mollusca; class Cephalopoda; order Sepiida; family Sepiidae; genus Acanthosepion; species Acanthosepion pharaonis. Next base: position 456,204 of record CAHIKZ030003380.1, on the reverse strand, counting down.
GCCCATGCTCCAAGTTAGGGGAAGGCCAAGACCACTACCTTGCATTTCCCAACTCCCATAGATAGTATAAATAATCAGATTTTTTTTCCTGTTTCTACGGCAGTTTACATGTAGTTTGCGGCCATTTCTCCCTGGCCAGGGTGAGAAGCGGAACAAACAGCTGGTGCCACGAATAGGCAGGAAGATTCTGCGTTGATTAGCCAGCGTGAGCCAACAGCTGACAGACACGAATGTTAACTAGCATGCTAGCATGCAAAAAAAAAACGATAAATGCATTCGTCACAAGTGGAAAATTTAAATCTGCATGGCACTTCAATTGACTCTGCTTTAAACTCAACGTCGATTCTGATTCCGCAGAACTGGGTTGGGTGAAAAAGTATTTGTTGTTAACATTCTTTTTCATTCTGTTTTTCCAGTTAAGCCAGTCCTTTTTAAAGCTGATCGTTTTGTGTTCGTTTTTTTTCAGTTCTTTTTTTTTCGTAACAGATTTAATGTTTAGTATAGAGCTTCGAAAAATTCGCAGTCATTAGATAGGCAAGAAGCTGTAAAGCATGTAACAACATCAGCACAGAAAAGGGGCACTCCTTTAAAAATATAAGGAAGGGCACAAATATTTTAAGTCGAGGATAGCGATTGCTGTGTATAGTCGTACGATTTTTAAATCAAGCACGGGCAATGCCGGGCCATGCTGCTAGTGAGACATATATCATATCACCCGACTCCTAAAAAAAAATCAGACCGGACCCACGCTAGGGAGTAATGGGGTTGATCAGCAGGTGTGAACTGATGTGACAGCGGCGACCAGGGAATCGCTCCAGTAACCTCAAACTGGACGTTACATGCGAAAATAAATATAGCTAGTGAAAACTGAAATTATTGAAGAGAACTATTCATGTTAGTGCGCAATCTGCCGTAGGCGGATGTAGCAAAAAAGACGAGTATTCTTTCATCGTTATAATTATTATTATTATAGCAATGCTATTTTTTTCCTTAACAACATTGGTATTACGTACTTTTCAGCTTTTGTAGGAAATATAAAAATGCAAATAATCGATCATTATTAACGGATTAAAAGTCTGTGTCTATATCATAAGACTCAAATTTTAAACTGAACGCGAAATTGCTTTATTGAGGTTCATATGCCGTAAAACGAAATAACCCAAACCAAAGAATACATATTCTATTCATACGAACCTATCTCAAAAATCTAGTCGGCATTAAATAACTGTTATGGTCCAGGTTAGAACAAAGGAAGAACAACACGAACACAAGAGTAGAAATAACGAAGGTATATTACACGAAATAATAATACAAGATGTGGAAGGTGTTAGTATGATTGCTGTCAGTCTGGTTTTGAGGAACTACTATCAGGCCATGCTTGACTTGATTCGGTATCTAGCCACGCCCCCACGAGGGTTGCATGTGGCACAAGGCCGAGTTTAACGTGTAAGGTTTCCCTCAGGCCGTAGGCTCGGCCAAAAAATGCCCGTAAAACCCGTATAAACGAGATCGGGTTGGTCATTTCTCCCCGAACGAGACTCTGCCCTTCGGCGGAACCTCGTCCAGGTTCCTCTCTGCTCAGAGGCAGAAAGTTCGACCGTCAAACATCGAGAAGCTCGGCTTGATTCGGTATCTAGCCAAACCCCCACGAGAGTTGCATGTGGCACAAGGCCAGAGTTTATCGTGGGTTTTAAACCCGCCCGTAGGCTCGGCCAAAAAATGCCCGTATAACTCGTAAAACGAGATCGGGTTAGTCATTTTCTCCCCGAACGAGATCGACCGCCATTAAAGCGGAACCTCGTCAGGTTCCTCAAGTCTGCTCAGAGGCAGAGTGGAAACTGTTATGACCATCAAGCCGAGAAGTCGGCTTGAATCAGTATCTTAGCCACCCCCACGAGGGTTGCATGTAGGAACAAGGCCGAGTTTATCGTGGGTTTCCTGAGTCCCGTAGGCTCGGCCCAAAATTTTAACCCGTATAACGAAAAACGAGTTGGGTTATTTCTCCCAATTGAGATTCCGCCCTTCGGCGGAACCTCGTCCAGGTTCCTCTCTGCTCAGAGGCAGAGTTAGACCATCAAGCCGAGAAGCTCGGTTTAAATTTTTATCCCCCACGAGGGTTGCATGTGGCACAAGGCCGAGTTTATCGGGGTTTCCCGGGCCCGTAGGCTCGGCCAAAAAATGCCCGTATAACTCGTAAAACGAGATCAGGGTTGGTCATTTCTCCCGAACGAGATTCTGCCATTCAGCGGAACCTCGTCCGGGTTCTTTTTCTGCTCAGAGGCAGAAAGTTCGACCGTCATGTCGAGAAGCTCGGCTTGAATGGGTATCTAGCCACCCCCAACGAGGGTTGCATGTGACACAAGGTCGAGTTTTATCGTGGGATTCCCAGGCCCGTAAGCTCGGCCAAATAAAATGTCCCGTATGACTCGTAAAACGAGATCGGGTAGGTCATTTTTCCCCGAACGAGATTCTGCCCTTCAGCGGAACCTCGTCCGGGTCCTCTGCTCAGAGACAGAGTTCGACCGTCAAGTCGAGAAGCTCGGCTTGAATCGGTATCTAGCCACCCCCACGAGGGTTGCATGTGACACAAGGTCGTTTTTATCGTGGGTTTCCCGAGCCCGTAGGCTCAGCCAAAAAATGCCCGTATAACTCGTAAAAACGAGATCGGGTTGGTCATTTCACCCCGAACGAGATTCTGCCCTTCGGCGGAACCTCGTCCGGGTTCCTTTCTGCTCAGAGGCAGAGAGTTCGACCGTCAAGTCGAGAAGCTCGGCTTGAATCGGTATCTAGCCACCCCCCACGAGGGGTTGCATGTGACACAAGGCCGAGTTTTATCGTGGGTTTCCCAAGCCCGTAGGCTCAAAAAAATGCCCGTATAACTCGTAAAAACGAGATCGGGTAATTCACCCCGAACGAGATTTTGCCCTTCGGCGGAACCTCGTCCGGGTTCCTTTCTGCTCAAAGCAGAGAGTTCGACCGTCAAGTCGAGAAGCTCAGCCTTGAAAAATGTATCTAGCCACCCCCACGAGGGTTGCATGCGACAAAGGTCATTTTTATCGTGGGTTTCGAGCCCCGTAGGCTCAGCCAAAAATAGTCCCGTATGACTCGTAAAAACGAGATCGGGTTGGTCATTTTTCCCCGAACGAGATTTTGCCCTTCGGCGGAACCTCGTCCGGGTTCCTTTCTGCTCAAAAGAGAGTTCGACCGTCAAGTCGAGAAGCTCAGCTTGAATCGACCCTCTTTTTTGAGAGGCGTAATATAGTGTTAGGAAGAGTTCATTCTGTAGTTATAGGTAAGAACCCATGACAATAATCCATGGAGGTATTGATATTTCGTAAAAAAATAAATAAACAAAAACAATTCACTTGAGAGAGATGAGATAAATGCTTTAATATTTGCTTCATCTTTGAGGTAGATGAATACTTTTTCATTTAAAGCTGGCGGTTGAAGTTCGAAACACGGCAAAATGATCGGATTTTGAACGCTGGCATTTTTTCTTTTTCAGGGCAATAAATTAAAGTCAGTCTCTCGAATCACTTCGATTATTATATATATATATATATATATATATATATATATATATATATATATATATATATATATATAGGGTATTCGCTTAGCATAGCCTTGGGTATTTCGGCGTGGTTGAACAAACCAATACCTAAGGAAAATGAGGAATAAAAAAAAAGAACTAAGATCATGAAATAGAGACGGAAAAATTCGTCCAGACTTTTTCAGAGTTCAAAGAAAAAAAAACCCTCCAAAACAGAGTAAAATGCAACTACGTAAAAGGCTCAATACACAAAAGTAGAGTAAACCTAATATAATCCCTAAAGAACCAGGTAAACCTACCTTGCGTTTCACCTAAACGGATCTTCAGGATAAAACTGGCCAGTTTCACCCTGACGATCCGTTTAGATGAAACCTAGGTTTACCCTGCTCTTAGGTCAAGTCTAATACACACACACACACACACACACACACACACATATATATATATATATATATATTTTTTGTGTGTATATGTATATAAATATGTCTGGGCGCTTATATATTATAATCTGATTGTGTTTATTTTACGCGTGAGTTTAGGACCCCATTCACACACTTGGGATTAAAATGTATACATATTGTCAAATGACCGGATATAAAATTAGCTTCTAAAACAACTTCAATGAAGAAATAAATTGAATAACATATATATTTCTTCTTTTCTCCTCAGTAATTTTATAGTTGTAAAACTTAATAGCGATTAAATTTTGAATTTGAAATTAGCAGTTTTAATTTTAATATTAAATTTTATCATATAATTTAGTAATTATTGGTTAGAATAAATTCTTTTTTAATATTACCCTATTTAAACATCTGAATAGCTATTATAACATGACTTCGTTGTCAAGCTTTTTGAATTTTCCTATACTTGTATTTTGATTGGTCAATCTAGCTTTTGTAACAACGTTTTCCCCTTGCGAAGGATCGTTAATTAATTTGAAACTTTTAAAAATTTTTAAAATTTATTTTACATTCAACATCATTACTTGATAAGACACCGGAGGTGTTGAAACAAAATGGCTATTTTTGTAGTGATTTTATAACATATTTATGTTATAATTTTATTAAATAAATAAATATATATATATATATATATATATATATATATATATATATATATATATATATATATATTAAAAAAGAAGAGAAGAGAGGTGCCCAAACGTTTTTGGTTTGTAATGGGATTTATTTAGAAAAATATTATATACTTTGTTTTACATAATTTTACGACACATATTTCTGGTCTCATGACCGTCTTCAGGTAAAAGTGAGATTTCCATTATTAAAAATAATTAATTTTTCCTCATGTTCAATGTTAAATATTCTCATATGAGACATTCTCTCTTTTTATGTTGGTAATCCAATTTCAAGAATCCAGAAGGAAATTCTTCTCGTTGGAACCACTACAACATATTTCTTTTATTATATATATATATATATATATATATATATATATATATATATATATATATATATATATATATATATATGCGTTTGTGTGTGTGTCTGTTCTGACTTAAAATATATTATATTTTCCTCGGTTTTCTCAGAAAAAAAAAATTTAATTAATTTTTCACCTAAAATGTGCCATTTTTTCGATTATAAATATCACGACGATATCTTCCAACGATACAGTAATTTGTCTTTTTTTTTTTTTTTCGTCCAATTTCGACAATCATTCAAACTTTAACTAACAACTAATCAATAAATCACGCTTTTATTGTTCTTGGAGACACCGCATTCTCTGAGGTCGACCAAATCTTCAATACACATACCACCGTTTAGCACGTTCAAGGCTACCTTTTATATTTTAACTCTTACTTGAATTCTTTTTTTTCTTTTTTTTTGGTTAGAATTACCAATAGAAATTATTGTGTAAACCTATTTAAGCTTTTATTTTGAGGAAATTAAATAAAATTATTAAATAATACGCGTCATCATGACTGCTTGTGGTTAATTCCATCGTGTAATGTGAAGATTTTTGCGTGTTCCGCTTTGTACCTGAAAATAAGCTGAGCTAACTTGCATTACTAATGAAAGTACCTTATTCAATATTTCATGAAGTTAGGCTTTTGTTATGACGTGGGGGTCTGGTATGACGCAACACTTAACTCAACAGAGTCAGTCGTGATAGCAATATTCAGTTTTTCAGCTAGACCGTCACAATGACGATTACCCAGGACTAACGGGCTTTTGCCACAGTAGCATTAAAAAGTAGCTGAATTTTTTTGAATTCATGTTTGGTTTGTTTTTTTGTTTCACGGCATATCAATCCTAATAATTTATGTAATGCCGATTAGAATTTTATTGCTGGTATTTTTTCTAAAATGCATTGTTGGTATTATTTTTTCAAAACGCATCCCTGAATTTTTTTCCAAAATTTCTGCTGGTAATAATATATTATTAATTTATTTCTTCAAAATGTATTGCTGGTAATAATTTTTTTCCAAAAAGTTTTACTTTTTAAAACCTATTTTATACTTTCATAGTGCTTTAACTCCCAGTTTGGGGGTTAACTATTTTCCTAGCTGGGACTCTAACAGGTGCTGCCCTCCCGGGTCAGGGAGGATCTGGGAAAAACAGCAATTAAAGAGGTGGTTTCCACGTTCCTCCAAAACCTTCTGATCAAGCCTTGCTGTCGGATGCGTTTATCGTCTCACCCAGGACGGTGTTAATTCGGTGTGCAATCCCTGTTTGCTGTTTACCATTCGATTAACAAACACGTGCTTATTAGAGTGGGGATCAGATTTTTTATAGTCGAAGTAATAAACAGATCCCCACTTTTTCTGATCGATTATATACGTTTCTCTTTTGCGAGACAAAAACACGCGAAGAAGGCATGTTAAGCAGAAACGGCCAGGAAATCTTCTTGGGGGTCGAAATAATATTTGTTTTGGTGGTGTTCACCCTGTACGAAAGCCCTGGAATCACTCGAGGTGAGAAGGTTAAAAAGTAAGAGCTACAGCTTATACGGATATGTGCGGAAGATAATGGTTAGACTTGAACAACAGAAGAGTGTAGTGATCAGAGGAAGCAACACCTTGGGAGTCGTTACCAAAACAGCCGTTCGTAGGAAGATGCTGCTTGGTGGAAACTTTACATCTGGTCAGGAGGGGGATGTGAAGGAATGAGCGTGGTTCGCTATATTTCCGTCTATATTCGTGAATGGTCCAATATCTTAGATATATGCTTGGGTATACCATGAATAGATAGATAGATAGATAGATAGATAGATAGATAGATAGATAGATAGATATATGAACAGAATGAGATAGATAGATAGATAGATAGATAGATAGATGATAGATAGATAGATAGATGTAGAGACATATAGATGAACAGATATGAGCAGAATGAACTAGATGAATGTAAACAAATTATATTGATAGATGGATAGATGTGAACAGAATAGATAGATAGATGAATGGATGTGGGTTGGTGCAAAAATAATGACGTAATAATGTCGTTTTTGACGTATTTTTTAACGTCAAAAACGACATTGTCCAATCATTATTGCATAACTATAGATAGATAGATAGATGATATTTTTTGATAAGTGAAAGTTGTATAGACTGACTGTGAACAGAATGAAATTGATAGATGGATGGATGTGAACAGGGGATGAATGATAGATAGATAGATAGATAGATGATGATGAATAGATTCTTTTCTCACCGATGAAACATTGCTAGTCTCTAGATATTATATCCTCATTTTCGTACACAATGTTCTGGCGACTACATTCCTTAGATACGCTAGTTCAGACCTTCACGGTGTGGACTCTCCATACCACGTAGATAGGTCGATTCATCCATTCTCTTCGTATCCCATTTATAGTGATGAACTTTCCTCAGTCAACTTCGTCTCTAAAATCTATTTTGTTGTCCAACAGATACCCGAGAGAATGCATTCCTGATCACTATAATCTTGGCTTCTGTCCTACAAATCTAGATGATATGCGCTTCTTAATCCCTACTTGTTTTGCCCCAACAACAAGTTAACAGTCAAGGGCCAGGCCCTGACGGCTTCCTAGACCGAAGACAACGATGGACCGACGGTTTTCAGAAAGAAATGCCAAGACGGACGGGTCCCTATACAGAAGACCAACGGCCAATTGGTTACTAGACTGAAAACAACATCCAGGACCGACGACCTTCCATGACTGAATTCAGTGACCAGGGCCGATGTCTTCAGACTGAAGTCAACGACCAGAATACGACGATAATAGACTGATGTCAGCAGCTGGGACTGACGGTTTCTTACACTGAAGTCAACAGGCAGGAATTATGGCTTGTTGGGACTGAATTCAGCGGCCAGGCCGACGACTTCCCTAGACTGAAGTCAGGTCGACGGCATACAGAGCAAGTCAGCAGCAGGAAATACTTCTTCCTAGATCAAAGTCACCGCCAAGTGTCGACGACTTCCTGGATTAAAGACAACGACCAGAACCAGCAGGTTCTAGATTGAAGTCAACGGCGAGAGGTGACAACAATGAACTGATGTCAACGTCAGGTCCACTGCTTCCCTGATTGAATTAAACGGACAGGATTTTCAGATTTCCTAAATTGAAGTCAACAGCCAGTGCATGCGTCATAATAGACTGAAGTCAACGGCCAGGCCGATGCTTCGATGACTGAAGACAACAGCCAGGGCTGAGGATTTCAGACTAGAAGGCAACGGCGAGGGCCCACGGTATCTGAACTTAATTCAACGGCCAGCTCAAACTGCTCTCCCTAGAGTGAAATCGACGATCACTGCTTTCTAGATTGAAGACAAAAGACAATGGCCTACTGATTCAAGACCGAGGACAACGACCAGGGCTGACGGGTTCCGAGACTAGAAGACAACGGCCACAACCGATGTACGTAGACTGAACCAACGACCATTGAAGACGTCTACCAAGACTGTAGAACAAGGTCGAGCCGACGGCTTTTTAGGCTGAGAAAAAAACGGCCGGTACCGATGGGTTTCTGGTTGAAGGCAACAGCTGGAACCGGTTGCTTCTAAACTGATGTCCACAGCCAGAGCCGACTGATTCCTCGACTAGAGGGACAACAAAAAGTGCCGACTGTACCAAGACTGATGTCAGCGGTCAGGGGCCGACTGAAGACAACCACCAGAGCCGACAGGTTTGCTAGCCTGATAATGTCAC
>CAHIKZ030003380.1:417500-442500 GCA_903632075.3 Acanthosepion pharaonis | reverse complement strand
AAAGTAATTTAACCTCCAAATTTTTTTTTAGCTAACATTTTGGGGAGAAAAAAAACAATTTACAAAGACCTTAATAAAGGCAACCCTCCTAATATTTGGTTGTATCCTTTTGGCATACATGTTTCTGGTCGCCATTTTAAGCTTCTTGCAATTCTCGACTCGTATTTTCCTCACTGTAACTTTGCAATTTGTTCCAAGCTCTTGAACGTTTGCAGGACACTACTACGAATGCTATATTTTAGCTGACCCCCATATATTTTCAATGGAATTAAGATAAGCAATCATTTCTTCCTTGCTTGTGAAAGCCAATGCTGAAAATGTCGTTGAAGCATGAAACAGATTATTTTCATATATATATATATATGTATATATATATATATATATATAGACATAATATATATATATGTATAAATATATATATATATATATATATATATATATATATATATATATATGTATATATATATATAATTATTTATTTAAAAAATTATAACATAAATATGTTATAAAACCACTACAAAAAATAGCTAGTTTCTTATCAATTGATGATGTTGAATGTAAAATAAGTAACTTAAAAGTTTCAAATTAATTAACGATCCTTCGCAAAGGAAAACACTGTTACAAAAGCTAGAATGACAATCAAAACACAAGTATACGACAATTCAAAAAAAACTTGACAACAGAAGTGAGGTTATAATAGCTATTCAAAGCTTTAAAAGTTGGAGGTTATATTAAAATAAATTTATTCTAACCAATAAGTATTAAATTATATGATCAAATTTGATATTAAAAATTAAAAAGTAAAAATTACCAATTTTATTGAGCACTCTTTTTAAGAATAATTTTTAGTTATTGGAATTTATTCCGTTGCCAATCCTAAACTTGCATATATATATATATATATATATATATATATATATATAATATAATTGATTTAAATATGTTTTTTTTTCGCTACAGTTCTAACCATGTTTCAAAAATGGAAGCTAAAGCCCCGAATTTAATTTTGTAATTAAATCAAGACATAGTTCCATTTCATCCTCAACTGAATTTAGATAACTTTTAAAATTACTGGGTTTAAATACACAGCTAAACAAAATTCAGGTTTCCAGGTTACAGATAAATCTATTTTAACGCTGAACAAGGGTGTCTGGGTGTTCAATATGTCTATATTTAATGTATCAGTTATTACTACGTTTTTGGTAGGTAGGGATGTATTTTTCAACAATCTAACATCCGTTAAAGCGTAATAAATGGATTTTTAAAAATTTTATTGTTAACAAAATTCTTACAATATACACTTCATTCACATATTAAAAGATTTTTTGTGGGAATTGTTTTAGGTAAGAATACTTTTTATTTAACTACGATTTGAAATATTTTACTTTTAATTTTAATATACTATGTTTCTTTCAAGAACAATTAAATGTAATTAGAATCCTTACAGTTTGTAGAATTATTATCCATCAAGTATATTACAATTTTAAAAATTTATATTTAAATATTATTAAGTAAAATTTTCATTTCTCTGATTTGGCCTTCCTCCGGTGCGTATCGATCTGGATAACATGGTGGAAATTCTGAACTGAACACCCTATTTAATTTGCAAATGCGGACTGATCTCATTCCACTACTCATGTCTAATCTACTAGCTTAGTGGATAAAAAATGTAGGTTCGTGAATATGGTGACATAGTGATTGTGAGTTCAATCCCCTGGCCAGACAGTGTGCACTTACAGCCAATGGAAAGAAAGCTACAATAAAGGGACAATAGTAAACAAAAATAAGAAAAAGACGATAGCCTTAGATATGGTCAGTGAAACAAGAATTGTAATAGCGACTCTTACTGTTATCAGATATGAATAAGAACAAGGCTTCTCTCTGAATATCAAGTCTTGTATATTAAAATCGAAAGTAGAGCCAGACCTTTAGTCTTAATTATTGAGTCTTATAGTCATAAAAATAGAAGAAGATAAGGTTTCCCTAAATATCAAGACTTATATTTGTATATTCGAGTAGAGACAGACCTTAGTCTTAATATTGAGTCTACAGTCATAAAATAGAAGAAGAGCAAGGCCTTTCCTTAAAGTTATCAAGAAGACTTATTTGTATATTCGAAAAGTAGAGACAGACCTTATTCTTAATATTGGAGTCTACAGTCATAAAATAAAGAAGAGCAAGTCTTCCTAAATATCAAGACTTATATTTGTATATTCGAAAGTAGAGACAGACCTTAGTCTTAATATTGAGTCTTACAGTATAAAATAGGAAGAAGAGCAAGGCTTCCCTAAATATCAAGACTTATATTTGTATATTCGAAAGTAGAGACAGACCTTATTATTGAGTCTTACAGTCTTACAGTCAGAAAATAGGAAGAAGACAAGGCAAGACTTATATTTGTATATTCATAAAATAAGACAGACCAGTCTTGGTTAAAGAGTCATTACAGTAACAAAAATAGGAAGAAGAGCAAGGCTCATAAATATCAAGACTTATATTTTCATATTCGAAAGTAGAGACAGTCCTTAGTTAAAATTGATAATACAAAGTAAACAGTAAAATAAATGGAAGGAGAGCAAGGCTTCCCTAAATATCAAGTCTTATATTTATAAAATCGAAAGTAGAGCCAGACCTTAGTCTTAATATTGAGTCTTACAGTAATAAAATAGGAAGAAGAGCAAGGCTTCCTTAAATATCAAGACTTATATTTGTATATTCGAAAGTAGAGACAGACCTTTGTCTTAATATTGAGTCTAAAATAAAAATAGGAAGAAGAGCAAACAGTCATAAATATCAAGACTTATTTGTATATTCAAAAGTAGACAGACCTTAGTCTTAAAATATTGAGTCTTACAGTCATAAAAGGAAGAAGAGCAAGTCATAAATATCAAGACTTAATTTGTATAATTTGAAAGTAGAGACAGACATAAAGTAGAGACAGTCATAAAATAAAGTCTTTACAGTAAAAATAGAAGAAGAGTCAAGGTTTCAAATATCAAGACTTATATTTGTATTCGAAAGTAGAGACAGACCTTAGCAGTCCGCCATATTGAGTTTTAAGTCATAAAATAGAAGGAGAAAAAGGCTCCTAAATATCAAGTCTTATATTTATAAAATTGAAAGTAGATAAGACCTAGTCTTAATATTGAGTCTTACAGTCATAAAATAGGAAGAAGAGTCAAGGCTTCCCTAAAAACCATCAAGACTAAAGTGCATATTCGAAAGTAGAGACAGACTCAGTCTTAAAATTGAGTTTTGTAGTCATAAAATAGGAAGGAGAACAAGGTAAATAAATATCAAGTCTTATATTTATAAAATCGAAGTAGAGCCAGACCTTAGTCTTAAATAAAGTATTGAGTCTTACAGTAATAAACAGGGAAGAAGAGCAAACTTTCCTAAAATATCAAGACTTAAAATAAGTGTATATTCGAAAATAGAGACAAACCTTCTTAATATTGAGTCTTACAGTCATAAAATAGGAAGAAGAGCAAGGCTTCCCTAAATATCAAGACTTATATTTGTATATTCGAAAGTAGAGACAGACCTTGTCTTAAAATAAGTCTTATAGTCATAAATAGGAAGAAGAGTCAAAAATGCCCTAAATATCAAGACTTATATTTGTATATCTGAACAGAGACAGACTAAACAGTCTTAAAAATTGAGTCTTTACAGTAATAAAATAGGAAGAAGAGCAAGGCTTCAAGTAAATATCAAGACTGATATTTGTATATTCGAAAGTAGAGACAGACCTTATAAAATATTGAGTTTTATAATCATAAACAGTCACAAGGAGAGCAAACAGTCCCAAATATCAAGTCTTATATTTATAAAATCGAAAGTAGAGCCAGACCTTAGTCTTAATATTGAGTCTTACAGTCATAAATAAAGAAGATCAAGGCTTCCTAATATCAAGACTTAAATTTGTAAACAGTCTAAGTAGAGACAGACCTTAGTCTTATTATTGAGTCTTAAAAGTCATAAATAGAAGAGCAAGGCTTCCCAAATATCAAGATCATTTTGTATTTTCGATTCAGTAGAGACAGACCTTAGTCTTAATATTGAGTCTTACAGTCATAAAATAGGAAGAAGAGCAAGGCTTCCCCAAATATCAAGACTTAGTATTTTATATTCGAAAGTAGAGACAGACCTTAGTCTTAATATTGAGTTCAAGGTAATAAAATAGGAAGAAGAGCAAGGCTTCCCTAAATATCAAGACTTATATTTGTATATTCGAAAGTAGAGACAGACCTTAGTCTAATATTGAGTCTTACAGTCATAAAAGGAAGAAGAGCAAGGCTTCCTAAATATCAAGACTTATATTTGTATATTCGAAAGTAGAGACAGACCTTAGTCTTAATATTGAGTTTTACAGTCATAAATAGGAAGGAGAGCAAGGCTTCCCTAAATATCAAGTCTTATATTTATAAATCGAAAGTAGAGCCAGACCTTAGTCTTATTATTGAGTCTTACAGTCATAAAATAGGTGTTAAGAGCAAGGCTTCCTAAAATAGTCAAGACTTATATTTGTATATTCGAAAAAAGAGACAGACCTTAGTCATAAATATTGAGTCTTACAGTAATAAATAGGAAGAAGAGTTAAGGCTTCCTTTAAATATCAAGACATAAATTTGTATATTCGGAAAGTAGAGCCAGACCTTAGTCTTAAATTGAGTCTTAATAGTCATAAATAAGTAAACAGTCAAGGCTTCCTAAATATCAAGAAACATATTTGTACATCTGAAAGTAGAGACAGACCTTAGTCTTAATATTGAGTCTTACAGTAATAAAATAGAAGAAGATAAGGCTTCCCTAAATATCAAGACTTATATTTGTATATTCGAAAGTAGAGACAGACCTTAGTCTTAATATTGAGTTTACAGTCATAAAATAGGAAGAAGAGCAAAAGCTTCCCTAAATAAAGACTTAGTATATTCGAAGAAGAGACAAATATTGGCTTCCTAAAAATATCAAGTCTTATATTTATAAAATCGAAAGTAGAGCCAGACCTTAGTCTTAATATTGAGTTTTACAGTCATAAATAGGAAGAAGAGCAAGGCTTCCCAAATATCAAGACTTATATTTGTAAATTCCAAAGTAGAGACAGACCTTAGTCTTAAATATTGAGTCTTACAGTCATAAAATAGGGAAGAAGAGCAAGGCTTCCCCTAAATATCAAGACTTATATTTGTATATATCGAAAGTAGAGACAGACCTTAGTCTTAATATTGAGTTTACAGTCATAAAATAGGAAGGAGAGCAAGGCTTCCCTAAATATCAAGTCTTATATTTGTATATTCGAAAGTAGAGACAGACCTTAGTCTTAATATTGAGTTTACAGTCATAAAATAGGAAGAAGAGCAAGGCTTCCCTAAAATATCAAGGCTTATATTTGTATATTCGAAAGTAGAGCCAGACCTTAAAATTAAAGTTGAGTCTTACAGTAATAAAATAGGGAAGAAGAGCAAGGCTTCCCTAAAATATCAAGAGTTATATTTGTATATTCGAAAGTAGAGACAGACCTTAGTCTTAATATTGAGTTTTGCAGTCAAAAATAGGAAGAAGAGCAAGGCTTCCTCAAATATCAAGTCTTATATTTATAAATCGAAAGTAGAGCCAGACCTTAGTCTTAAAATAAAGTTTGCAGTCATAAAATAGGAAGAAGAGCAAGGCTTCCCTAAATATCAAGTCTTATATTTGTATATTCTAAAGTAGAGACAGACCTTAGTCTTAATATTGAGTCTTGCAGTCATAAAATAGGAAGAAGAGCAAAATATCAAGACTTATATAAAAAGTATCAAGACCTTATATTTGTATATTCGAAAATAGAGACAGGCCTTAGTCTTATTATTGAGTCTTACTTAATATTGAGTCAAAAATAGAAGAAGAGCAAGGCTTCCCTAAATATCAAGACTTATATTTGTATATTCGAAAGTAGAGACAGACCTTAGTCTTAATATTGAGTTTTACAGTCATAAAATAGGAAGAAGAGCAAGGCTTCCTAAATATCAAGACTTATATTTGTATATTCGAAAGTAGAGACAGACCTTAGTCTTAATATTGAGTCTTACAGTCATAAAATAGAAGAAGAGCAAGGCTTCCCTAAATATCAAGACTTATATTTGTATATTCGAAAGTAGAGACAGACTTTTTAGTCTTAATATTGAGTCTTACAGTCATAAAATAGGAAGAAGAGCAAGGCTTCCCTAAATATCAAGTCTTATATTTGTATATTCGAAAGTAGAGACAGACCTTATTCTTAATATTGAGTTTTACAGTCATAAACAGGGAAGAAGATCAAGGCTTCTGAATATAAAATCTTGCATATCGAAAGTAGGCCTTAGTTCTAATAGCGAGTCTTACAATTAAAAAGTTTAAAAAAGCCATGTGTTTGTCTCATAAATAATAGTCAAAATCAAGTAATCTCCCCATACATTTAAGAGTGAACGAGGTAATTTACTGCACGGATCAGATCAGTGATGCCTGACGCCATATGCATTAACCTACGTATAATTATACATAGTAAGGCTAACTGAAGGCTTTTTAAACGTCGAATATATTGCGATATTAAAATATTGTAGTGAATTTTGTGGACTTTGGGGAAAGGCTGTCTTCATAAGGAATTTGGTAGTTTACTTCCAGTTGTATGCCGACAACTGTCTACCTGAGACACAATACTTTCCGTGTTTCCATAACAACGGTTGGGTGTTTTTTATTTTTTTTGGCGTTGTCGTAGATGTTATTAAGAATGATTCCACATCTTTCTAGTCTAATTTGACTAAGAATGATGAGGGTTGACGTATTTAGGTTAGATAGTGTATTTCCTGACATTTCGAAAAAATTTTCTGGGTCATTCAATGTCGAATCTAGTACTGCATTTTCTTATTAATTTAATTTTTTATTTCTTAATATCCTCGGCCATGTGATTTTAATGTTAACCATTGTACATTACGCATCACCAAGAACCTTTTTATTTTTATTTTTCAATGTTATATATATATATATATATATATATATATATATATATATATATATATATATATATAATTTTAACCATTCACATGATGCACCAAGAAACATTTTATTTTTAAAATGTTTTACACACACACACACGCATATATATATATATATATATATATATATATATATATATATATTTAATTTAATGTTAACCATTCTAAATTACCCATGACAAGTATTTTTTTTTTTATTTTTCAATGTTTTATATATATATATTATATATATATATATATATATATATATATATATATGTGTGTGTGTGTGTATGTATATTTTTAATAACCATTCTAAAATTACGCACCACCAAGAAATATTTTTTCAATGTTTTACATTCTATCTCTCTCTCTCTCTCTCTCTCTCTCTATATATATATATATATATATATATATATATATATATATATATATATATATATATATATTTTAACTGTCTCTACATTACGCACCAACAAGAATATTTTATTTTTATTTTTCAATTTTATATATATATATATATATATATATATATATATATATATATATATATATATAGATAGATGACAGAGAGGACAAAGTTTTCGTGTGACGCGTTTCATCCCTTAGACTTCATCGAACTGGGTGTGCTTACATTACACGTGAGCACAAAATGAGTCGCGCCAGGAATTTTGAATTTAGAAAAAATCCTTTTATCTGTTTATACATAATCTCCCATAACTCCATTTAGATTCTTTTGCTTTTGTTTCCATAACATTTATTTTTAAATATCTCACATTTTTTGATAACAGCAGATCTGTCAAAAATGAAAACGTTGTAATGCAATACCAGGAAAATATATTGAGAACCCCCCAAAAGATTATATATACAATAAAAGAGAGATTTAAAAAAAAAAAAAAAAAAAAAAAAATAACACATCAAACACATTAGTTGCTCATCGTAACGAGACTGGCTACAATTTTTGACATAGAAAATGCAAACTCTAATTAGAATAGAAAACGTTTATAACAAAAAGTTCTTTTTAATCATTAGTTTATCATCAGTAAATTTGCGGCCAGTTTCACAACGTTTCAATATGGCAGATTGTGTAATCACAATGTCGTATATTTAATTTAAAGATGATGATGGAAATAGAAAATAAAAAAAAAACAAAATAATCTAAATAAAATCGGCTAGATTATATACCGAAAACATTTTTAAAAATTCAAATTTAAAATTCAGCGTCTCTTGTTCGTGCACATCAACGTAAAATAAACCTAGTCCGATGAAGTTGGAATAAACGAAATGGGTCACATGAAAACATTTAGACGTCGTCATTTTTCCCAATACTGTTCTTGATATATAAAAATTTATGCAGATTATCCCATATATATATATATATATATATATATATATATATATATATATATATATATATATATATATATAAAAAAAAACACAGTAAGATATATAATCCGTTGTTCTTATTGATATTTTTATTTTTTACGAAATAGTGCTTAAATGTAAATTTACAGAGCATTAATAACCTATAAATTAACTAGTTTAAAATATGTATTTTTCGCTTCACAGTAATAACCATATTTTTTCAAAAATGGAAGCTTAAAGCTTCAAATTTAATTTTGTAATTAAATTAAAAACATTAGTTCCATTTCATTCTCAAGAATATATATATATATATATATATATATATATATATATATATATATATATATATATATATATATATTGGGAAATAAGGATAGTTGTTCCAACGGGAGAAAATGTATATTTTTAAAAGAGCAAAAATAATAAGCGTTTTTTTTTCATAATGTGGATTTGTTTTAGTATATATTATATTTTATTCTTCGTATTTTTTATGCTACACGTTTTCATTGTTTAACATCCATTTACGCAAGCTTATTCAGGGTTGTTACAAATCTACCCCTTATTCTGAGATGAGCCTTCCTTTTTTCCTCGAGTGTCTTATTTTTAAAGCCCACCTTTTCTCATTATTTGTATCCCAAATGTCAACTATGTCTGTCTGGTTCTAAGTAGAGTTTTCGTTTCCATTTTCCTTTAATGCTTTTCGTTGTTCATATGTTCCATCCAAGGTCGACCCAGCATCCTTCTGTAGAATTACATTTCTGTTGTTTCTTCCTTTCATCTGTGAAGAAATTATTATCATTCACTTACCATATGTTGGGTTCTCCGGAAAGTTCACCCTGATTTTTAAACGAATTAAAACACAAAGCAATATCCATGTCATTAAATATTTATTCACCTAGATATGAATCATTTGTTGCACAATATTTCTTTCAGATTAAAGATTCCATCTTCCCAGAATTTCAGTTAATTCGAGAAAGAACACCTATTAAGGTGTTTTTTTTATGTCATTCAAAGAATTAAAATTTTACCATTGAGATTATTTTTCAAGAACCTGAATAAATGAAACCCAGTGAGCAATGTCTGGTCAATATGGCGTAAGGATCCATCCCAGCCAAACTGTAATAATTTTTTGCCGGGTCGCCAGAGAAAATCGAGGTCTGGCACTATCCTGATGGAAAAACCGCACATTTCCCTCTTCGCTAATTTTTGGGGTTTTTGTTGAACTTTGCTTTTATTTCGTCTAGCTGCGAGCAGTACTTTTCAGAATCAGTTGAATGGTTATTTGACTGATTCCTAGATTCCCACCAGATGGAGAGCATGATTTTCTTAGTATGAAGAGCTTTTAAAAAGTAGCTAATGTTATACTTGTCGCTTACCTCAGATCTTTTGCTGAACATTGTTGTAAACAATCCATTTCTCATCACCCGCACCACTTCAAAAAAAAGAGTGAATTTTCATTGCGTTTACACAGCAAATTAGAGATGGAATGCCATCCAAAAGATTCTTTTTCAATTAGATTATGTGGTACCCAAACATCATAGAGGTTTGGGTACCCAAGCTTGCTGGTACTCATGGATGGGGATTTTGATACATTTATTGTTTATGCCAACACCCGCATTGTGTGATCGATCTCAATATGTACTAATAATGCTTATTCAGGCTGGCTCCTTAAATATTATACAAATTGGAGATGAGACACCCAGTGAGAATCGATCTCAATATGCACTAATAAGGCCTATCCAGGCAGGCTCCTTAAATATTATACAAATCTGAGATGAGACACCCAGTGAGGATCGATCTCAATATGCACTAATAATGCTTATCAAGGCTGGCTCCTTAAATATTATACAAATCTGAGATGAGACGAGACACACAGTGAGGTTCGATCTCAATATGCACTAATAAGGCTTATCCAGGCTAGCTCCTTAAATATTATACAAATCTGAGATGAGACACCCAGTGAGGATCGATCTCAATATGCACTAATAAGGCTTATCCAGGCTGGCTCATAAATATTATACAAATCTGAGATGAGACACCCAGTGAGGATCGATCTCAATATGCACTAATAATGCTTATCCAGGCTGGCTCCTTAAATATTATACAAATCTGAGATGAGACACCCAGTGAGGATCGATCTCAATATGCACTAATAAGGCTTATCCAGGCTGGCTCCTTAAATATTATACAAATCTGAGATGAGACACCCAGTGAGGATCGATCTTAATATGCACTAATAATGCTTATCCAGGCTGGCTCCTTAAATATTATACAAATCTGAGATGAGACACCCAGTGAGGATCGATCTCAATATGCACTAATAATGGTTATCCGGCCTGGCTCCTTAAATATTATACAAATCTGAGATGAGACACCCAGTGAGGATCGATCTCAATATGCACTAATAAGGCTTATCCAGGCTGGCTCCTTAAATATTATACAAATCTGAGATGAGACACCCAGTGAGGATCGATCTTAATATGCACTAATAATGGTTATCCAGCCTGGCTCCTTAAATATTATACAAATCTGAGATGAGACACCCAGTGAGGATCGATCTTAATATGCACTAATAAGGCTTATCCAGGCTGGCTCCTTAAATATTATACAAATCTGAGATGAGACACCCAGTGAGGATCGATCTCAATCTTCCAGGCTGGCCCGCCAAATCTGAGATGAGATGGATCGATCTTAGCCTGGGCTTACTCCATTAAATATTATACAAATCTGAGATGAGACACCCAGTGAGGATCGAAATTAATATGCACTAATAAGGCTTATCCAGGCTGGGTCCTTAAATATTATACAAATCTGAGATGAGACACCCAGTGAGGATCGATCTCAATATGCAATAATAAGGCTTATCCAGCCTGGCTCCTTAAATATTATACAAATCTGAGATGAGACACCCAGTGAGGATCGATTCAAATGCACAATAATGGGCTATCCAGGTTGGCCTTAAATATTATACAAATTGTGGAGACACCAGTGAGGATCGATCTTAATATGCACTAATAAGGCTTATCCAGGCTGGCTCCTTAAATATTATACAAATCTGAGATGAGACACCCAGTGAGGATCGATCTCAATATGCAAGGCTTATTAAAATATCATTTACTTATCCAGGCTGGCTCTTTTAAATATTATATCAAATCTGAGATGAGACAATCCAGTGAGGATCGATCTTAATATGCACTAATAATACAAATATCCAGCCTGGCTCCAATTGCAAAAGGCTTATCCAGCTTGAGATGAGACACCCAGTGAGGATCGATCGATCTTAATAATGGTTATCCACCTGGCTCTTATAAGGCTTATCCAGGTCGGCTCCTTAAAATATTATACAAATCTGAGATGAGACACCCAGTGAGGATCGATCTCAATATGCACTAATAAGGCTTATCCAGGCTGGCTCCTTAAATATTATACAAATCTGAGATGAGACACCCAGTGAGGATCGATCTTATTATGCACTAATAATGGTTATCCAGCCTGGCTCCTAAATATTATACAAATCTGAGATGAGACACCCAGTGAGGATCGATCTCAATATGCACTAATAAAACTTATCCAGGCTGGCTCCTTAAATATTATACAAATCTGGAGATGAGACACCCAGTGAGGATCGATCTCAATATGCACTAATAATGGTTATCCAGCCTGGCTCCTTAAATATTATACAAATCTGAGATGAGACACCCCAGTGAGGATCGATCTTAATATGCACAAATAAAACATCCAGGCTGGCCCAAATATTATACAAATCTGAGATGAGATACCCAGTGAGGATCGATCTTAATATGCACTAATAATGGTTATCCAGCCTGGCTCCTTAAATATTATACAAATCTGAGATGAGACACCAGTGAAGAAACGTTCATCTATTATGCACTGAATAAGGGATTATCCCAGGCTGGCTCCTGGCTCAAAATATTATACAAATCTGGAGAGATGAGACACTTAGCAGGAATCGATCTTAAAATTAATTAATAATATATATCCAGCCTGGCTCCTTAAATATTATACAAATCTGAGATGAGACGCAGTGAGGATCGATCAATATGCACTAATAAGGCTTATCCAGGCTGGCTCCTTAATATTATACAAATCTGAGATGAGACATCTTGTTTCATCGATCTTAATATGCACTAATAATGGTTATCCAGCCTGGCTCCTTAAATATTATACAAATCTGAGATGAGACACCGAGAGGATCGATCTATATGCACTAATAAGGCTTATCCAGGCTGGCTCCTTAAATATTATACAAATCTGAGATGAGACACCCAGTGAGGATCGATCTTATGCACTAATAATGGTTATCCAGCCTGGCTCCAATATGCAAATATTATACAAATCTGAGATGAGACACCAGTGAGGATCGATCTAATATGCACTAATAAGGCATATCCAGGCTGGCTCCTTAAATATTATACAAATCTGAGATGAGACACCCAGTGAGGATCGATCTATTATGCACTAATAATGGTTATCCAGGCTGGCTCCCTTAAATATTATACAAATCTGAGATGAGACGCAGTGAGGATCGATCTCAATATGCACTAATAAGGCTTATCCAGGCTGGCTCCTAAATATTATACAAATCTGAGATGAGACACCCAGTGAGATCGATCTTTATGCACCAATAATGGTTATCCAGGCTGGCTCCTTAAATATTATACAAATCTGAGATGAGACACCCAGTGAGGATCGATCTAATATGCACTAATAATGGTTATCCAGCCTGGCTATTATACAAATCTGAGATGAGACACCCAGTGAGGATCGATCAAATGCAATTAATAAGGCTTATCCAGGCTGGCTCAAATATTATACAAATCTGAGATGAGGAACTCAATATGCAATTGAGGATCCATCTCAATATGCAAATCTAATAATGGTTATCCAATACCTGGCTCCTTAAATATTATACAAATCTGAGATGAGACACCCAGTGAGGATCGATCTTAATATGCACTAATAAGGCTTATCCAGGCTGGCTCCTTAAATATTATACAAATCTGAGATGAGACACCCAGTGAGGATCGATCTTAATATGCACTAATAATGGTTATCCAGTGGCTCCTTAAAAATTATAAAATCTGAGATTTACACCCAGTGAGGATTTGATCCAATATGCCAATAAGGCGCATCCAGGTGGCTCCTTATAATTATAAAATCTGAGACAGAGAAACCCAGTGAGGATCGATCTCCATATGCACTAATAAGGCTTATCCAGCTGGCATGAAATATTATACAAATTGAGATGAGACACCTTTTGTCATCGATCTTAATATGCACCAATAATGGTTATCCAGCCTGAAAAATATCAAAATCTGAGATGAGACACCCAGTGAGGATCAATCCCCCCACTAATAAGGCTCCAGGCTGGTTCAAATATTATACAAATCTGAGATGAGAGGTAGTGAGGATCGATCTCAATATGGAACAAACAATCCAGCCTGGAGGATTCGATCCTTTTCCAGCCTATTCAAATCTGAGATAGACACCCAGTGAGGATCGATTTATGCACTAATAATGGTTATCCAGGCTGGCTGTAAATATTATACAACTGAGATGAGACGGCCAGTGAGGATCGATCGGAATATGCACTAATAATTTATCCAGGCTGGCTCCTTAAATATTATACAAATTAGAGATGAGACACCCAGTGAGGATCGATCTTGCATAATAATGGTTATCCAGCCTGGCTCCCATAGATACAAATCTGAGATGAGACACCAGTGAGGATCGATTTATGCACTTTGGTTATCCAGGCTGGCTCCTAAAGTTACAGTACAAATCTGAGCAGTTTCTCACATGTAATAAGGTTTCCAGCTCCCATTATTCAGAGATGAGGTGAGGAAAATAAATAAAGCTGGTGCCAATGAATAGGCAGGTGAGGATCTATTCAAATAGCCTGTGAGATCCACTAAATCCGGAGATGACGTGAGTATGAGTCAGCATGCATTAATAATGCATTCTTTAAAAAAAAATCTGAGATGAGACACCCAGTGACCGCATTCGTCAATAATGGTTATCAACTGTAAATATTATACAAATCTGGATGAGCACCCAGTGAGGATCAATTGGCTAATAATTAAACTCAACGTCGATTCTGATTCGGCCCGCAGATATGACGTTGCGATTATTTCAAAAGTTTTGTTGTTCGATTCTTTTTAGTTGATCGGGATTCCCTGTTCCAGTCCTTTTAAAGATGGTCAAACCCAAACCTAAGTTCAGGAGAACGTTTCTGCATTCTGTTCGGAACAAAACAAGACTTATTCATTTGTTTAGTATAGAGATTTTAAAAATCGTTACCTTTGCAGATATGCCTAATTATAGTCGCAAGATATATAAATATATACGTGAGCACAGAAAAGAGTGTAAATTTAAAGGATCAAGTGAAGGCATTAGAGACAAATATTTATAGTCGAGGACAAGGATTATTCAGGCTTGTTTCAATTTAAAGATTATTTAATAAATAAACAGGGCAAATTTCAGGCCAAAATAACAGTGAGATATATAGTTAGAATCATATATGTATAGAATCTTGCCCGAATGCTGTAAAATAGGACCCGGACTACGTGTTTTTTTGGTTGAGTCCTAGTTAACGATCTGTGTTATCACAACTCACACTTATATATATATTGTCCTAGATAGGACGAAACGCGTTCACCATATCTGGGAGGATACGACTCCAGTATAAGCCTAAACTGAAATTAATTATATATATATATAAATATATATATGGAAAACGTGAATATATATTGATTAGAGAAAAATTCATGTTATGCGCAAATACGCCGTAGGCGGTATCTTGTTTCAAAAAAAGACGATATATTCTTCATCGTTAAATTATTATTATTATAGCAATGCCTATTTTTTATGTTGCCTGTATGTCAACATTATATATATATAAATACGTTTTGTATATATTTAAGTGTGTGATCAAATATATTATATATGGCAATATATATATATATATATCATATATATATATGCGATTTTTTTCTGTGTCTATTATCTTATATAAGACATCAAAATTCACTAACGATAAAATTATTTTATAATTTGAGTTAAATGAGGTCCAGGTATTGATGTTTTGAAAACGAATCATAACCATCTTGTCCCAAAAAATAAATATTATATTGTTCATGCAAATACGGAATGAACCATTTAATTCACAAAAATCTAGTCGGTTCGAAATTGCTTAAATCATCACAACCATCTTGTTGGATAAAAAAAAATACCCGTCCAATACCTCCCCCCAAACTTATATTCGGCTGCATGAAAGAAATGTCAAACGGATTCTAAAGGCTCAACCCTTATGAATAAAATAACTCAATTATGAAGGTATATTACAGCAAAACCGCCTGCATCTCTCTCTATAAAAGGCAGGATGTGTGTGTGTGTGTGTGTGTGTGTGTGTGTGTGTGTGTGTGTGTGTGTGTAACGGGAACTACTATGGTGCATTTGCATGCTCCAAGTTGATTCCGACCTTGCATTTCCTGACCCCATAGATAATAATCAGATTTTTTTTCCTGCTTCTACGAGTTTACGAGTTTGCGGCCATTTTCTCCTGGCCAGGGTGAGAGCCTATCTGTGAACCAAGAATGAAATCGGAAGATTCTATTAGCCAGGCGGAGAGCCAACAGCTGATACATCTGAATGTTAACTAGCATGTGCTAGCAAAAAAAAAAAAAACGATAGCTGCATTCGTCACAAGTGGGAAAAAAATGCCTTCAATTGGCTTGATAAACTCAACGTCGAAACCATTCCGCAGATCTGGGTTGGTGTGAAAAAATTTGTTGTTAACATTCTTTTTCATTCGAACGATGAGTTACCAGTCCTTTTTAAAGCTGACTGTTTTTGTTCGTTTTTTTTAGTTCTTTTTCGTAACAGATTTAATGTTTAGTATAGAGCGTTCGGTCAGTTTTTGATAGGCAAGAAGTAAAGCATGTCCTACATCAGCACAGAAAAAGGCATTTTAAAGGCAGGCAGGGCAAAATATTTTTAGTCGACCGATAGCGATTGCTGTTGTTTTTTTTTTTTAAATTTTTAGTTGCCATGCTGCTAGTGAGACATATCATATCCACCCCGACTCCTAAAAAAAAATCAGACCGGACCCACGCTAGGGAGTAATGGGGTTGATCAGCAGGTGTGAAACTGATGTGACAGCGGCGACCAGGGGAATCGCTTAACCTCAAACTGGACGTTACATGCGAAAATAAATATAGCTAGTGAAAACGAAATTATTGAAGAGAACTATTCATGTGCTTCAAATTGCCGTAGGCGGATGTAAAAAAAGACGGGTTCATTGACTTTCATCGTTATAATTATTATTATTATAGCAATGCTATTTTTTTTCCATAACAACATTGGTATTACGATATAAAAATAGAAATAATCGATCATTATTAACGGATTAAAAGTCTGTGTCTATATGTATAGGTACAAATTTTAAACTGAACGAAATTGCTTTATTGAGGTTCATATGCCGTAAAACAGAAATAACCTAAACCAAAGAATACATATTCTATTCATATTTATCTCAAAAAATCTCCATTAAATAAATTTATGGTCAGGTTAGAACAAAGGAAGAACAACACGAACACAAGAGTAGAAATAACGAAGGTATATTACCAAATAATAATACAAGATGTGGAAGGTGTTATATGACTGTCGGGTCTGGTTTGGAGTGAACTACTATCGGCTTGACTTGATTCGGTATCTAGCCACCCCCCACGAGGGTTGCATGTGGCACAAGGCCGAGTTTATCGTGGGTTTCCTGAGCCCGTAGGCTCGGCCAAAAAATGCCTGTAAAACCCGTAAAAACGAGATCGGGTTGGTATTTCTCCCCGAACGAGATTCTGCCTTCGGCGGAACCTCGTCCAGGTTCCTCTCTGCTCAGAGGCAGAAAGTTGGACCGTCGCCGAGAAGCTCGGCTTGAATCGGTATTTAGCCATTTTTTTTCGAGGGTTGCATGTGGCACAAGGCCGAGTTTATCGGGGTTTCCCGAGCCCGTAGGCTCGGCCAAAAATGCCCGTATAACCTGTAAAACGAGATCGGGTTAGTTTATTTTCCCTGAACGAGATTCCGCCCTTCGGCGGAACCTCGTCTAGGTTCCTCTCTGCTCAGAGGCAGAAAGTTAGACCATCAAGTCGAGAAGCTCGGCTTGAATCAGTATTTAGCCACCCCCCACGAGGGTTGCATGTGGCACAAGGTCGAGTTTTATCGTGGGTTTCCGAGCCCGTAGGCTCGGCCAAAAATGCCCGTATAACTCGTAAAAACGAGATCAGGTAGGTCATTTCTCCCCGAACGAGATTCTGCCCTTCGGCGGAACCTCGTTCCGGGTTCTTTCTGCTCAGAGAAGCAGAAAGTTCGACCGTCATGTCGAGAAATTCGGCTTGAATCAAAATATCCCGTAGCCACCCCCAACGAGGGTTGTATGCCTGACACAAGGTCGAGTTTATCGTGGGGGTTGCCTGGAGCCCGTAGGCTCAGCCAAAAAAATGCCTGTATAACTCGTAAAAACGAGATCGGCGGGTCATTTTCCCGAACGATTCTGCCCTTCGGCGGAACCTCGTCCGGGTTCCTTTCTGCCCAGAGGCAGAGAGTTCGACCGTCAAGTCGAGAAGCTCGGCTTGAATCAGTATTCAGCCACCCCCACGAGGGTTGCATGTGGCACAAGGTCGAGTTTTATCGGGTTTCGAGCCCGTAGGCTCAGCCAAAAAATGCCCGTATAACCCGTAAAAACGAGATCGGGTTGGTCATTCACCCTGAACGAGATTTTGCCCTTCGGCGGAACTCGTCCGGGTTCCTTTCTGCTCAGAGGCAGAGAGTTCGACCGTCAAGTCGAGAAGCTCGGCTTGAAACAGTATCTCAGCCACCCCCCACGAGGGTTGCATGCGACACAAGGCCATTTTATCGTGGGTTTCTGAAGCCCGTAGGCTCAGCCAAAAATGCCCGTATGACTCGTAAAAAACGAGATCGGGTTGGTCATTTTCCCCGAACGAGATTTTGCCCTTCGGCGGAACCTCGTCCGTTCCTTTCTGCTCAAAAGCAGAGAGTTCGACCGTCAAGTCGAGAAGCTCAAATTGAATCGACCCTCTTTCTTGAGAGGGCGTAATATACATAGTGTTAGGAAGAGTTCATTCTTTAGTTATAGGTAAGAACCCATGACAATAATCCATGGAGGTATTGATATTTCGTAAAAAAATAAATAAACAAAAACAATTCACTTGAGAGAGATGAGATAAATGCTTTTAATATTTGCTTCATCTTTGAGGTAGATGAATACTTTTCATTTAAAAGCTGGCGGTTGAAGTTCGAAACACGGCAAAATGATCGGATTTTGAACGCTGGCATTTTCTTTTTCAGGGCAATAAATTAAAGTCAGTCTCTCGAATCACTTCGATTATATATATATATATATATATATATATATATATATATATATATATATATATATATATAGTATTGTTAGCATAGCCTTGGGTATTTCTGGCTTGTGGTTGAACAAACCAATACCCAAGGAAAATGAGGAAATAAAAAGAAAGAACTAAGATCATGAAATAGAGACGGAAAAAAATTCGTCCAGACTTTCAGAGTTCAAAGAAAAAAAACCCTCCAAAACGAGTAAAATGCAACTACGTAAAGTGCTCAATACACAAAGTAGAGTAAACCTAATATAATCCTAAAGAACCAGGTAAACCTACCTACGTTTCACCTAAACGGATCTTCAGGATAAAACTGGCCAGTTTCACCCTGACGATCCGTTTAGATGAAACCTAGGTAGTTTTACCTGGCTCTTTAGGTGTATATTACACACACACACACACACACACACACACACACACACACACACATATATATATATATATATACTTTTTGTGTGTATATGTGTATAAATATGTCTGGGCGCTTATATATTATAATCTGATTGTGTTTATTTTACGCGTGAGTTTAGGACCCCATTCACACACTTGGGATTAAAATGTATACATATTGTCAAATGACCGGATATAAAATTAGCTTCTAAAGTAACTTCAATGAAGAAATAAATTGAATAACATATATATTTCTTCTTTTCTCCTCAGTAATTTTATAGTTGTAAACTTAATAGCGATTAAATTTTGAATTTGAAATTAGCAGTTTTTAATTTTAATATTAAATTTTATCATATAATTTAGTAATTATTGGTTAGAATAAATTCTTTTTAATATTACCCCTATTTAAACATCTGAATAGCTATTATAACATGACTTCGTTGTCAAGTTTTTGAATTTTCCTATACTTGTATTTTGATTGGTCAATCTAGCTTTTGTAACAACGTTTTTTAACTTGCGAAGGATCGTTAATTAATTTGAAACTTTTAAAAATTTTTAAAATTTATTTTACATTCAACATCATTATTTGATAAGACACCGGAGGTGTTGAAACAAAATAATTATTTTTGTAGTGATTTTATAACATATTTATGTTATAATTTTATTAAATAAATAATATATATATATATATATATATATATATATATATATATATATATATATATATAATTATAAAGAAGAGAAGAGAGGTGCCGCAAACGTTTTTGGTTGTAATGGGATTTATTTAGAAAAAATATTATACTTTGTTTTACATAATTTTACGACACATATTTGGTCTCCGACTGTCTTCAGGTAAAAGTGGAGATTTCCACATATTATTAAAAATAATTAATTTTTCCTTATGTTCAATGTTAAATATTCTCGATATGAGACATTCTCTGTTTGTGTGTTGGTAATCCGAATTTCAAGAATCCAAGAAGGAAAATTCTTCTCGTTGGAACCACTACAACATATTTCTTTTATATATATATATATATATATATATATATATATATATATATATATATATATATATATATATATATATATATATATGTTTGTGTGTGTGTCTGTTCTGACTTAAAAATATATTATATTTTCCTCGGTTTCTAGAAAAAAAAATTTAATTAATTTTTTTCACCTAAAATGTGCCATTTTTTTTCGATTATAAATATCACGACGATATCTTCCAACGATACAGTAATTTGTCTTTTTTTTTTTTTTTTCGTCCAATTTCGACAATCATTCAAACTTTAACTAACAACTAATCAATAAATCACGCTTTTTATTGTTCTTGGGAGCACGCATTCTCTGAGGTCGACCAAATCTTCGTGTACACATACCACCGTTTAGCACGTTCAAGGCTACCTTTTATATTTTAACTCTTACTTGAATTCTTTTTTTTTTCTTTTTTTTTGGTTAGAATTACCAATAGAAATTATTGTGTAAACCTATTTAAGCTTTTATTTTGAGAAATTAAATAAGAATTATTAAACTAATGCGCGTCATCATGACTGCTTGTGGTTAATTCCATCGTGTAATGTGAAGATTTTGCGTGTTCCGCTTTGTACCTGAAAATAAGCTGAGCTAACTTGCATTACTAATGAGAAGTACGCCAATTCAATATTTCCTTGAGTTAGGCTTTTGTTATGACGTGGGGGTCTGGTATGACGCAACACTTAACTCAACAGAGTCAGTCGTGATAGCAATATTCAGTTTTCAGCTAGACAAATCACTGCAATAGTATTATCTTCACCCTAGACGATTACCCAGGACTACTTAACAGGCTTTTGCCACAGTAGCATTAAAAAGTAGCTGAATTCGCTACTTCTTAATTCATGTTTGGTTTGTTTTGTTTTGTTTCACGGCATATCAATCCTAATGGGTTATGTAATGCCGATTAGAATTTTATTGCTGGTAATATTTTTTTCTAAAAATGCATTGTTGGTATTATTTTTTTCAAAAACGCATCCCTGGAATTTTTTTTTCCAAAAATTTACTGCTGGTAATAATATATTGTTAATAATTTATTTCTTCAAAAATGTATTGCTGGTAATAATTTTTCCAAAAAAAGTTTTACTGGTTTAAAACCTATTTTTATACTTTCATAGTGCTTTAACTCCCAGTTTGGGGGTTAACTATTTTCCTATAGCTGGGACTCTAACAGGTGCTGCCACTCCGGGTCAGGGAGGATCTGGGAAAAACAGCAATTAAGAGGTGGTTCCACGTTCCTCAAAACCTTCTGATCAAAGGCCTTGCTGTCGGATGTAGTTTATCGTCTCACCCAGGACGGTGTTAATTCAGTGTGCGAATCCTGTTTGCTGTTTACCATTCGATTAACAAACACGTGCTTATTAAGTGGGGGATCAGATTTTTTTATAGTCAAGTAATAAACAGATCCCCCACTTTTTTTTACAGTCGATTATATACGTTTCTCTTTTTGCGAGACAAAAACACACTTGAAGGCATGTTAAGCTTGTAAACGGCCAGGAAATCTTCTTGGGGGGTCGAAATAATATTTGTTTACAGTGGTGTTCACCCTGTACAAGGCCCTGGAATCACTCGAGGTAGAAGGTTAAAAAGTAAGAGCTACAGCTTATACGGATATGTGCGGAAGATAATGGTTAGACTTGAACAGCTTAAGAGTGTAGTGATCGGGGAAGCAACACCTTGGGAGTCGTTACCAAAAGGCAGCCGTTCGTAGGAAGATGCTGCTTGAGTGAAACTTACATCTGGTCAGGAGGGGGGGATGTGAAGGGAATGAGCGTGGTTCGCTATATTTCGTCTATATTCGTGAATAGGTCGGTATATCTTAGATATATGCTTGGGTATACCATAGATAGATAGATAGATAGATAGATAGATAGATAGATAGATAGATAGATATGAACAGAATGAGATAGATAGATAGATAGATAGATAGATAGATAGATAGATAGATAGATGTAGAGAGACATATAGATAGACAGATGTGAGCAGAATGAACTAGATAGATGTAAACAGAATTATATTGATAGATGGATAGATGTGAACAGAATAGATAGATAGATAGATAGATATTAGGTTGGTGCAAAAATATTGACGTAATAATGTCAAAAGACGTATTTTTTAACGTCAAAAACGACATTATTACGTCATTATTTTTGCACCAACCATAATAGATAGATAGATAGATAGATATTTTGATAGAGGTAGAGAGACATATAGACTGACTGATGTGAACAGAATGAAATTGATAGATGGATAGATGTGAACAGAATGGGATAGATAGATAGATAGATAGATAGATAGATAGATAGATAGATAGATTCTTTTCTCACCGATGAAACATTGCTAGTCTCTAGATATTATATCCTCATTTTCATGCACAATGTTCTGGCGAGCTACATTCCTTAGATACGCTAGTTCAGACCTTCACGGTGTGGACTCTCCATGCCACGTAGATAGAGTCGATTCATCCATTCTCTTCGTATCCCATTTATAGTGATGAACTTTCCTCAGTCAGCTTCGTCTCTAAATCTGTTACCTTGTCCAACAGATACCCGAGAGAATGCATTCCTGATCACTATAATCTTGGCTTCTGTCCTACAAATCTAGATGATATGCGCTTCTTAATCCCTACTTGTTTGCCCCAACAACAAGTTAACAAGTCAAGGGCCAGGCCTGACGGCTTCCTAGACCGAAGACAACGATATGGACCGACGGTTTCAGAAAGAAATGCCAAGACGGACGGGTCCCTATACTGAAGACAACGGCCAATTAGTTACTAGACTGAAAACAACATCCAGGACCGACGGCTTCCATGACTGAATTCAGTGACCAGGGCCGATGTCTTCCAAGACTGAAGTCAACGACCAGGGCCGACGATAATAGACTGATGTCAGCGGCTAGGACTGACGGTTTCTTACACTGAAGTCAACAGGCAGGAATTATGGCTTGTTAGACTGAATTCAGCGGCCAGGGCCGACGACTTCCTAGACTGAAGTCAGGGTCGACGGCATACGAAACTGAAGTCAGCGGCCAGGAAATACTTCTTCCTAGATCAAAGTCACCGCCAAGTGTCGACGACTTCCTGGATTAAAGACAACGACCAGAACCAGCAGGTTCCTAGATTGAAGTCAACGGCGAGAGGTGACAGCTTAATGAACTGATGTCAACGTCAGGTCCGACTGCTTCCTAGATTGAATTAAACGGACAGGGCCTACGATTTCCTAAATTGAAGTCAACGGCCAGTGCATGCGTCATAATAGACTGAAGTCAACGGCCAGGGCCGATTGCTTCATTGACTGAAGACAGCAGCCAGGGCTGAGGATTTCCGAGACTGAAGGCAACGGCGAGGGCCCACGGTATCCTAGACTTAATTCAACGGCCAGCTCCGACTGCTCCCTAGAGTGAAATCGACGATCACTGCTTTCTAGATTGAAGACAAAGACAATGGCCTACTGATTCCGAGACCGAGGACAACGACCAGGGCTGACGGGTTCCGAGACTGAAGACAACGGCCACAACCGATGGCCACGTAGACTGAAGACAACGACCATTGAAGACGTCTACCAAGACTGTAGACAAAGGTCAGAGCCGACGGCTTTTTAGGCTGAGAAAAACGGCCGGTACCGATGGGTTCCTGGATTGAAGGCAACGGCTGGAACCGATTGCTTCCTAAACTGATGTCCACGGCCAGAGCCGACTGATTCCTCGACTGAAGACAACAAAAAGTGCCGACTGTACCAAGACTGATGTCAGCGGTCAGGGCCGACTGAAGACAACCACCAGAGCCGACAGGTTGCTAGCCTGATGTCACTGTCCAGGGCCCAGGGCATCCCAAACTGTAGTCAGCGGCCAGGACCTACTTTTTCCTTGACTGAAGTCAACGGCCAGGGCTGAGGCCTAATAAACTGGTGTCAAAGGCCGGAGCTGACGACTTCCGAGACTGTAGTCAATGGCCTGGGTCGAAGTTTTCGCAGACGTTGATGTCGACTGCTTACTAGACTGAAGACAATGACCAAAGCCGACAGGTTCCTAGACGATGGCGAGTGCTGACTGCTTCCTGGGCTGATGTCAACGGTTCTTAGACTGAAGACAGCAAACAGATCTAATGCCTTCATAGACTGAATTCGACGGCCAGCGCCTAGGACTTCGTAGATTGAACTCAACAGTCAGGGACGACTGCTTCCTAGACTGAGGAAGGCAGCCAATGCTGAGGGGTTCCGAAACTGAAGTCAACTCACAGGGTCGACGGCATCCTCAATAGAATTCAACGGCCAGAGTCGACGAGTTCCTAGCCTGATGTCAGCGTCCGGGGCTGACGATTTAATAGACTGATGTCAGCAGACAGAGACAACCTCTTCCTAGACTGATGCCAACGGCTATGACCGATTTCATCTTTGACTGAAGAAAACGGCCAGATCCGACGGCTTTCCA
The DNA here is from genome assembly GCA_903632075.3 of Acanthosepion pharaonis. Classification (NCBI taxonomy): domain Eukaryota; kingdom Metazoa; phylum Mollusca; class Cephalopoda; order Sepiida; family Sepiidae; genus Acanthosepion; species Acanthosepion pharaonis. The sequence continues at coordinate 417,854 of CAHIKZ030003380.1, read as the reverse complement.
GACTGAGTTCAGCGACCGGGACCGATGGCTTCCAAGACTGAGATCAACGTCCAGGACTTACGCCATAATAGTCTGACGTCAATGGCCAGGTCCAACGGCTTTATAGGCTGAAGACAACGACCAGGGCCGATAGATTCCGAGACAGATGTCAAATGACAGGACTGACTGCTTCTTACTCAAGACTACGGCCCGGGCTGATGGGTTCCAAGAGTGAGGCAAATGTGAAGCAAATGTCCAGGACTGACGGCTTCCTAGACTTAGTTCACCGGCCAGCTACGACTGCTTCATAGACTGAAAACAACGACCAGGCCTGGTGACATCCTAGACTGATTACCAGTGCCGACTGCTTCCGAG
>CAHIKZ030003380.1:402500-412500 GCA_903632075.3 Acanthosepion pharaonis | reverse complement strand
GCCCCGAATTTAATTTTGTAATTAAATTAAAGACATTAGTTCCATTTCATCCTCAAGCGAATTTTGAGTAACTTTTAAAATTACTGGGTTTTAAATACACAGCTAAAAAACAAAAATTCAGGTTTCCAAGGTTACAGATAAATCTATTTTGCTAGACAAGGTGTCTGGGTGTTCAATATGTCTATATTTTAATGTATCAGTTATTGCTACGTTTTGGTAGTGGGTAGGGATGTATTTTTCAACTAAATCTAACATCCGTTAAAAGCGTGTCGTCTGGATTTTTTAAAAATTTTATTGTTAACGGCTAAAATTCTTACGGCCTTTTTTTCCTTCGCATATTTAAAGATTTTTTGTGGGGTGTTTAGGTAAGAATACTTTTTATTTAACTACGATTTGAAATATTTTTACTTTTAATTTTTAATATACTATATTTCTTTCAAGAACAATTAAATGTAATTAGAATCCCTTACAGTTTGTAGAATTATTATCACATCAAGTATATTACAATTTTTAAAAATTTTATATTTAAATATTATTTAAGTAAAATTTTCATTTCTCTGATTTAGTAAACTTTATTTATTTATTTAATTACAATTTAAAAGAAGTTTAGGTTAGAATTCATTTTAATTAACTACAATTTTAATTACAACTTTAAAATATTTTCATTATTAGTTTTTATAGACTATAGTTCATTTAATAGAAGTAAATGTATTAGATTTACTTACAATAAGTAAAATTATTTTTCCATATCAAGTATATTCATATTACAATTTTTAAAATTTTATATTTAAATATTATTTAAGTAATTTTTTTTTCACTTACGGCAAAAACAGCTAGTTCATTTCTCTAATTTAGTAAACTTTATTATTTAATTATAATTTAAAAGAAGTTTAGGTTAGAATTCATTTTAATTAACTACAATTTTAATTACAACTTTAAAATATTTTAAAAACATTTTCATTATTAGTTTATTTTAGACTATATTTCATTTAATAGAAGTAAATGTATTATAATTACTTACAGTAAGTAAAATTATTTTTCTATCTCAAGTATATTTATATTACGATTTTTAAGAATTTTATATTTAAATATTATAAAAGTAAAATTTTTTTTCACTTACGGCAAAAATAGCTTATTCATTTCTCTGATTTAGTAAACTTTATTCAATTATTTAATTACAATTTAAATTAAGTTTAGGTTATAATTCATTTTAATTAACTACAATTTTAATTACACACACACACACACACACACACACACACACACACACATATATATATATATATATATATATATATATATATATATATATATTCGTTTGATGAGTCATTTTGTTGAAGGAAAAAAGTACGCCTTCCATTTTATCCTTCTTATAAGTTCCTCTGTTTTTTGGCAATAATGTAATGAAATAAATCCTTTTGTTGGTATTTGGAATGTTCTTCAGAGAAATGCCAAAATTGATTTATTTCTATATTTTTAAGGTTTTTATTTTAAAATAAAAATTAAAAGTGCTTACCTTAACTAAGAGCAATATATATATATATATATATATATATATATATATATATATATGTGTGTGTGTGTGTGTGTGTGTGTATGTATATAGGAAAGAAGTTGTTCTTTCTTGTTATATATATATATATATATATATATATATATATATATATATATATATATATATATATATATTTGAGAGTAATTTTATTTGATCTGGCAATTCTTTTCTTTTTTCCACTCTTAAAATTCGACTTAAAGTCCCTTACCCACTCCTGGCCAGCTATAAACCCCATACCGTAAACACAATCTTGGAAAATATGCAAATACCGACGATATGAACAGATATTAAAAATTGAAAACAAAAAATATCATCACTTGTAGAAATATGTGACAGTACGTCTCACTCTCTCTCTCTCTCTCTTTTTCTCTCTCTCTTTCTCTCTCTCTCTCTCTTTCTATCTCTCTTTCTCTCTCTTTCTCTCTGTGAGTGCAATCTTGATGAAGATAGTGGGGGGGGGTTGATATGTAGTGTGGGTTAGTGTATAGATAGTGGCGAGTGGTCGCGTGCCAGGTGCAGTCATTGCATGCGTCGTATGGATGCGATAATTCTGGCGAATGATCGCTCTGTGAAGAAAGGTTTGTTGAGGAAGGAAAAAAATGATCAAGTTAAAAGAACATGTCGCCAATGAAGATGAAAAGTAGGAGGAAGATAGAATTGAAGGGGAGGAAAAGAAAGAGTGGCAGAGACGAAAAGAAGGCAGAATAATACAAGGTAAAGAGGAAGAACGTAATAATGCTAAGGAGAAAGTAAAAATAATACGAGGTAGTGGGAGGAGGAGGAGGAGGAGGAAAAGAAGAAAGTAAAAATATTATGAAGAAAAAAAGGAAGATGAAGATGAAGAAGAAAGTAAAAATATTAGGAAGTAAAAGAAGAAAAATGTGAAGAAGAAGAAAAAGAAGAAAAAAGTAAAAATGTGAAGAAGAAGAAGAAGAAGAAAAAAGTAAAAATGTGAAGAAGAAGAAGAAGAAAAAAAAGTAAAAATGTGAAGAAGAAGAAGAAAAAGAAGAAAAAAGTAAAAATGTGAAGAAGAAGAAGAAAAATAAGAAGAAGAAGAAGAAGAAGAAGAAGAAGAAAAAGAATAAAGTAAAAATACTAAGAATAAAAGAAGATAAAGAAACGAAGTAGAAGTAGAAAGTAAAAATATTAAGGAGAAATGATGATAAAGAAGAAGAAGAAGAAGAAGAAGAAGAAGGGGGAAGAAGAAGAAGAAGAAGAAGGGGGAAGAAGAAGAAGGGGGAAGAAGAAGAAGAAGAAGAAGAAGGAGAAGAAGAAAGTAAAAATGATGATAAGAATAATAAGAAAAAAATAAAAATATTAAGAAGAAAAAGAATAAAGTAAAAATAATAATACGAATAATAAGAAATTAAAAATATTAAGAAAAAGAAAAAGAGGAAAAAAGTAAAAATGTGAAGAAGAAGGAGGAGGAGGAGAAGAAGAAGAAGAAGAATAAGAATAAGAAGAAAGTAAAAATATTAAGGAGAAAAGAAGAAAAAGAAGAAAGTAATTATATTAAGGAGGAAAGAAGAAGAAAAAGAAGAAAGTAAAAAATAATAATAATAATAATAATAATAATAATGAAAAGAGGAAGAAGAAAAAATAAAAATATGATGAAGAAGAAGCATTAAAATGAATAAAAAGTAGATATATGAAAATATAATAGAAAAGTGGAAAGAAAAAGAAAAGTAAGAATGAAATATTAACTGAACTTGTCAACAAGGAAAAAATTCTAAGGTAAAAAGTAACAGCCAAGTAAACGTATAGTTACAATCAAAAAGAGACCAGCAAAAATGTGTGGGTCATATAATGAGGAAAAATACCCTGGAGAATTTAACAGTTACATAATATTGAAAGGAAGCGAAGCAAGGGAAACAGGCTAATTAGCATATTGGTATGAATGTCTGGCACGTCAAGGACAACGAAAGAAAGAAAGAAAGAAAGAAAGAAAGAAAGAAAGAAAGAAAGAAAGAAAGAAAAAGAATAAGAAAGAACGCAAGAAAAAGGAAAATACGACAGAAAGAAAAAAGAGTGAGAAGGATAGAAACAAGCAAACAAAAAGAATGAATAAGAAAGAAAGTGAGAAATGAAACGAATAAAAGAAAAAGAAAGAAAAAAAGAAGGAAAGAAAGAAAGAATAGAACAGAAGGAAAGAATGAAAGAAAAGAAAGCAGGAAAGAAGAATGGAAGGAAAATGAAGAAAGAAAGAATGATAGAAAGAAAAAAGAAAAATAAGAATGAAAAGTAACCGACGAAAGAAAAAAAGAAAAGAATGAATAATAAGCTAAAAAGAAAAAAGTAACATAAAAAAGAAATAAAAAAAGGAACATACGAGAAAAAGAAAAAGAATGAAAGAAAGTAAAAGAATGAGAAAGAAAGACAGGAAGGATAGAATTAAAGAAACAAAGAATAAGATGAAAAAGAAAGTAAAAGAAAAAAGAAAATGAAAAAAATAATAAAAACGAAAACAGAAAGATAGAAAAAAGAAAACGTTAGAAAGAAAGAAGGAATAAGAATGAATTATAAATTAAAAAGAAAGAAAAAGGTATAATAAAGAAATAAAGTCAAAAATGAAAAATAAGAAAGAAAGAAAGAAAGAAACAGAAATAAAGAAAGAAAGAGAGGAAGGAAACTGGAGAAAAAAAAAAAAAAACAACAAAGAAGCAAGGAATAGGAAAGCAAAAAAGAAAGAAAGAAAAAGAAAAAAAAGAAAGAAAACGAATAAGAATGAAAACAGAACGACAGAAGAAAAAGAAAATGTAAGAAATAAAGCAGGAAAGAAAGAATAAGTATTAAAAAGAAAGAAAAAAGAAAGAAAAAAGAAAGAAAAAGTAAAAAAAAAACGAAAAAAAAGAAAGAAAGAAAAAAGAAAGAAAGCGAAAGAATAAGAAAGAAACAAATACAGAAAAAAAATGGAGAAAGGATTAAAAAAGAAAGAAGCAAAGAATAAAAGAGTAAAAAATGAAAGGAAGAAAAAAGAAAAAAGAAAGAAAAAGTAAGAACGAAAAAGGAAAGAAAGAAAAAAGAAAACGTAACAAATAAAGAAAGAAAGCAAGCAAGAAAGAACGAATAAAAATGAATAATAAATTAAAAAGAAAGAAAAGGTATAATACGAAAGAAATAGTGAAAAAAAGAAAAATATGAAAAAAAAGAAAGAAATACAAAGAATACAAAAAAGAAAGACAAGAAGAAAGAATTAAAGAAAGAAAGAAAAAAGAATAAGATAGTTGTTGTGGTAGGATCTACCTAATTTGCATAGTGGAGTACCGACCATATAAATAGGGTTGGTACCGGGAAGAGAGGGAGGAATCAAGACATTCACTCTCAGTCGAACTCTCTGCATTTTGCAGTGAGGGACCCGGACGAGGCTTTGCCGAGAGGCAGAGTTTCGTCCGGTGTGGTAGACAGGCCTTGAACCCGTCTAGGCGGGTTCAGAAAGGCCATATTTTTGGCCGAGCCTAAGGGCTCGGAGATACCCACTTTAAACCGGCCTTGTGCCACATTTTATCCTCGTAGGTGGATAGATAAATACAGGAATCAAGAGATTCAACTAGAGACTCTGCCCGACTGCGACTGAGTCAACACATTCTCCAGGAACGGTCTTACCAGGAATATACAAAAGGCTATATGTAAATATTGTGTACAATTTCTTGTTTCAATACATTTTGTTCTAAGTACATTTTGTGTTGCATTATTATTCCATGCATTAGTCAAGTTTCAACAATAGTAAAAGAAGAAAGAAAGGAAAAGAAAAAATAAGAAAGAAAAAAGAAGGAATAAAAAAGAAAAAGAAAGAAAGAAAGAAAGAGAGTAGAAAGAGGAAGAAAGAGTGAGAGATGACTGAAGAGAGAATGAGATTGACATTAAGAAGTCTAAAAAAAAAAGATTATGAGTAAAGCATAGAAAAGAAATAAAAAAAGAAATATTGAAGAGGTTCTTTATAAAGAAAATATGTTTGAATAATCAAAAAGGAGCGGAAGGATGAAAAAACGTTGTCCAAGAGAAAAAAAAAAAAAGAAAGTAGAAAAGTGGATGATAAAGGGCATAAAATGAAAATTAGGCGAAAAGTAAAATAGAAGATCAAAAAAAAAAAAAGAAAAAAAAGAACGTAAATACGGTGAGGTGAAAAGAAAAAGAAAGAAAAAGAAGAATATAGAAGAACGAGATGAAACGAACGTAAAAAGAAAGAAAAGGCGAAAAGAAGATGAAGGTAAGAGGGAATGTAGTAAATGGGGTGGGGTGCATCAAAAGAAAGAAGGTGGTAGAAAGAAAAGAGAAGGTGGAATTTAATATAGAAAAGAAGGTGAAAAAAGAGCAAGAAGAAAAAAAGGGGGTAAAAAGAAAAATGAAGGTAAAAAAAGAATGTAAAAATGCAGGTGAAACGAAACCAAGAAAGTGAAAAATGATAGAAAATTGAGGCGAAACGAAATGAAGACTGTAAAAGAAAGTAAAAACTAGAGGCGAAACGAAGGAAAAAATGTAAAAAAAAGTAAAAAAAAAAGGAGGAAAAACGAAGGAAAGAAAGTAAAAAAAAAAAAAAAATCTAGAGGCGAAAAGAAACAAAGAAACTAAAAGAGTGAGGAAAGAAAAGAAGATTTTTTTAAGCATTTCGCCCCAAGCAAGGCAGGAGTGCCACCAGCACGCAAGGGGTTACAGGGAGTGAGAATAAGAGTAAAGAGGAGTGTTTGAGGAAAGGATAAAGAGAAGAACAGGGATCGAGGTCAAGGCATCAGAAGATATCGATTGACATTACATTTGAATATTTGAAGATTATAGTTATCAGGGAAGCAAGTGATAGGAAGGGAGTTCCACTGAGGGGAGGTGTGAGGTAAGAAGCTGTTGGAGTAGAAGAGATGGCTACATTTGATTGTTTCGACAGTGAAAGGGTGGGGCCGAGATGCCAACCTAGTATCACGCTTAAATTCATGCTGTCTGGGAACCAGTGAAAGTAGCTCGTCAGATCAGTTGCCATGAAAGTACTTGTAGGAAAGACAGAGGGAAGCCACAGCACGTCTGTGAGAAAGTGACTGTAGACGGGATGCCAGATCAGGACCAATCACGTTGCATATCCGTCTCTCGATTTTGTCGAGGGCCTCGAGATAAACAGCGGGAGTACCAGACCATATATGGCAGCAGTATTCCATGCAAGGACGAATGGTTGATCTGTAGATCTGAAGGATGGACTCAGGCGAGAAAAAACCTTCTGGCGCGACACAGAGAACCAACTTTCCTTGCGGTAGATGAAACTATAGATTCAATGAAGTTGTTCCAGTGGTCAGCATGAGGCCAAGCAGGCGCAGAGAGGCGCTCTCGTAGAGTTGGGCATCAGTCACCCTGTTGAGAGGCAGGGTGCGTTCTCTTTGGTGGGTAACTGAAACCACAGATTGGTGGTCCTTCAGGGTAAAATGATGTACAGGAATTTGCAAATGCAAATAAAATGTTGAAGGAAAGTTAAAGAAAATCATTTTAAAAAAATGAAGTGAAAATGCAGCAAAAATACAAATGGATAGAATTTAAAATAAACCAACCTAAAAGAAGAAAAGGAAAAAAAAAAAAAAAAAAAAAACAAATAGGAATAAATGCGATGAAAAGGAAAGAAAGACGGAAGAAAAGAATGAATAAGCAGAAAGTAAAGACGGAAAAAAACAAGGAAGAAAACAATGAAACCAAATGAAATATCAGTTATGATATTGAATATCAAAAGAGGATCAAATAAAAAAATGAAGTTACGAAGAAATAAAGGCGGGAAGATGGGCTTATGAGAAATTAGAGAGAAGGAAACTTGTTATAGAGGTGGGAGAAGTTGAGCAGAGAAATGGAAAGAGAGAGAGAGAGAGAGAGAAAAGGAATAAGTGAGAGAGGGTGATGTTAAAACAAGAGAGGAATAAGGTGAGAAAAAACGAGTCAAAATAAAGAACAAAAGGGGGGAGCGGGAGAATAATAATGGTGAAAGCACGCAAGATTGAAAGCGTGTAGGAAATACTAGAAAAATAGGACAGGCAAATCTACTAAGAAGTACATAGATAGATATGAGCAGACTGAGATAGATAGATAGATATGATAGATGAACAGACTAGATAATAGATATAGATATATGAACAGACTGATATATATATATATATATATATATATATATATATATATATATATATAGATAGATAGATAGATAGATAGATAGATAGATATGAAACAGACTGAGATAGATAGATATGACCAGACTGAGATGGACAGATAGATATGACCAAACTGAGATAGATAGATAGATAGATAGATAGATAGATAGATAGATAGATATGAGCAGACTGAGATATATATATATATATATATATATATATATATATATATAGATGAGATAGATAGATAGATAGATAGATAGATAGATAGATATGGACAGACTGAGATAGATAGATAGATAGATAGATAGATGAATAGATAGATAGATAGATAGATATGGACAGACTGAGATAGATAGATAGATAGATAGATAGATAGATAGATAGATAGATAGATGAGATAGATAGATAGATAGATAGATAGATAGATAGATAGATAGATAGATATATAGATGAGATAGATAGATAGATATAGATAGATAGATAGAAGATAATGAACAGACTGAAATAGATATATATATATAGACTGATATATATATATATATATATATATATATATATATGAACAGACTGAGATAGATAGATAGATATGACCAGACTGAGATAGATAGATAGATAGATAGATAGATAGATATGCACAACTTGAGATAGATAAATAGATAGAGATGGACAGATTGAGATAGATAGATAGATAGATAGATATGACCAGACTGAGGTAGAGAGATAGATATGACCAAATTGAGATAGATAGCTAGATAGATAGGTATGAACAGTCTGAGATAGATAGATAGATAGATAGATAGATAGATAATGAACAGACTGAGATAGATAGATAGATAGATATATGAACAGACTGAAATAGATAGATATGAGCAGACTGATATATATATATATATATATATATATATATATATATATATATATATATATATGAACAGACTGAGATAGATAGATAGGTATGGACATATGATAGATAGATAGATAGATAGATAGATAGATAGATATGAACAACTTGAGATAGATAAATAGATAGAGATGGTCAGATTGAGATAGATAGATAGATAGATAGATAGATAGATAGATAGATAGATAGATATGACTAGACTGAGGTAGAGAGATAGATATGACCAAATTGAGATAGATAGCTAGAGAGATAGGTATGAACAGTCTGAGATAGATAGATAGATAGATAGATAGATAGATAGATAGATAGAGATAAATGTAGAAACATAGTTTGTTAGATATAAAGAGAAACTGCGTGAGAGAGAGAGAGAGAGAGAGAACAGAAAGGGAGAATTACTGCGGATAACAATCCAAGAGAAACGTAGATTGAGAGAGAAAGAGGAAGCTAGGAAAAGAAAAAGAGACAGAAAAAAATCAGCGAGTGACAGGTAGACAGATAGATAGAGAGAGCGTGAGAGAGAGGAGGAGTGTGACATAGAGACACAGACACTGAGAGAAAGAGAGAGAGAGAGAGAGAGAAAGGGGGAGAGAGAGGTAAAAGCAAAAAGAGGAAACCATTAAGAAAAAGGCAAAAAAAAATAAAAAAAAAAAAGAACGAAGCGAGACAGAGAAAAAGAAAGACATAGAGACCGAGCGGGTGAGTGGGAAAGAGAATGGAAGAGAGAAAGAGAGAAGGTGGGGAGAGAAGGGAAGGGAGATTGTGACTGAAACAAAATGGAATCGTGTCGAATTATCAATTAGGTTAATTACTTTCCAATGCCTAATGTCAGCAAGAGGAAAGACTCCTCATGTCGAATCAGCAATTTTTTTATTAATTAGATTTAATTTCACCTGTTAATTTTGGATATTCCGAATGCTGAAAAGAAAATGAAACAATCCAAGAGGGAATTTTGAATTTCGATATTGCTTAGTATTAAATCAATTATATTTCAGATGAAGCAACCCAGACCTTATCTTATTCAACTCCCTCTACATCGACGTCATTGCACAAGTTAGGATACGCATTTCCACCGGTGAGGCTAATCTTTATGGCAGTTTTAAATTCAAGTTTAGCTTCAAACTGATTCCTTTTAGACGCTTACCGCAGTTTTTGCTATTCAGAAAGCACGTAAATTGCAGTTAATCATTGTTTTTGCAGGCAGGGTACGGTTCTTGTATCACTTTCAAAAGAACGTACATTCAAAAGAATAGATAAATGGTTGTAAAGGAAGATGCGAATTGTGTTAAACTGGCCAGCAATAATTTCTGGTCTCAAACCCATTGAAAATATATAGGGTCAGCTAAAATCTGGCATTCGGGAAAAAGGGGTGTCAAGAGCTTGAACAAATTGCAAAGTTACAGTGGGAGGAAAATACCAGCTGAGAAGTGCAAG
>CAHIKZ030003380.1:375000-387500 GCA_903632075.3 Acanthosepion pharaonis | reverse complement strand
AAAAATTTGTCACTGAAACACAATATTCCACCAACAATGAGACACCTGGTCATAAACTGGATTAAGTCCAACATTGGAGCTGGTGACTTAATGCCAAATTCTAACCGTGAAGAATATAAATAAGTCAATTTTTTTTTTCACTGCATTCAAAAAACAGAAGAACTGATACGGATCAGAGATACCAAATATGGAGAAATATGGTAGGAACTAAAATAAAAAAAAACTAGTATGAACATCACCCAGACCCGGTTACAGATATAGGACCTGAAACAATTTTAAGGGACTTCATAATACACACACACACAGAACAATCAAATCTAATCGCCCAGACATCGTGATCAAAGACTGCAAAAACAGAATGTGCTTTCTTATTGATATGGCAGTTCCTACAGATTGTAATGTATCTTTAAAGATCTTCGAAAAACTATCAAAATACGTCTGGAGACGAACATACAACTAGAGACCAACATACAGTATTTACTACTGTATTTATATGAATGAGGACATATCCATTGTCGTCCGGATGTATGCTAAAACAGCTTTTGATATCATCCATGTAAGATAGGTGATTAAACACTTTCTTTTTTTACTTTGTATCCATATTACAATGGAAATTTTTAAAAAAGTGGCACACGAGGACATCAATATTTCCGGTTGTAGTTGGAGTCCTCGGTTTGATTGGAAAAGCTTCCGATAGACTCAGTGAAGGGATTCCTGGCAACCCATGCCTTAAAGAAATACAATAACTTATCACGCATTATGAAGGGCTTTATCTATGTAAAATGTGTGTGATCTTAGTGTTATTTCGTTTTTTTGTTATTTGTTTGTTTGTCTTTTCAAAAATGATCAATGGTAAATATCTTAAAGCCATTTCTGACGGAAATGTGTCTACAACAGAAATGAAAGTCAATAATAATAATAATAATAATAATAATAATAATAATAATAATGTGCAGTTAGTCCAAAATGCATATTCTGTGACAAATATCCAGAAACAATTGACCTCTTTTATTTGGTTGCGGGGTATTCGAATTCACCGAATATAAATCACAGCACCACAGAGTGGGCCAATATCTGCAATGGAAAATCTGCGACGCTTACGGCAAGGAAACTGCAAGATATTGGTATGAACACCACCCAGACCCGGTTATAGAGATAGGATCGGTAACAATTCTATGTGATTTTACAATACACACAAAACAATCAAAGCTAATCGGCCTGACATCGTGATTATAGACCGCAAAGACAAAATGTACCTCCTTATTGTCATGGCTGTTCCTGCAGACTGCAATGTATCTTTAAAAAAATATCAAAGTACAAGGACCTTGATATCGAAATCCCAAAATATGGCGCAAGAGGTCATTAACAATTCCAGTTGTAGTCGGATTCCAATAGATTCATTGAAGGAATCCCTGGTAGCCCATGCCTTAAAGAAACACAGAAAAATTGTACTCACAAGTACAGCACACACCTTACGAAGGGCTTTATCTATGTAAAATATGTGTGATTTTTTTTTTCAAAACTGCTCAGTGGAAAATGTCATGATACCATTTCTGATCGTAGGTCTCTGGTCGGGACCGGGAAAGGAATGAGTCTACACCAGGAATCAAAGGAAATAAAAATAATAATGACAGGGTGGGGCAATATCTGCACTGGGAATCTGGAACATTTATGGGAAGAAAATTGGTATGAACACCACCCAAACTCAATTACGGGAATAGGACTCCATGCAGGCAGTAATGTACCTTTGATGACCACCAAAAAACTATCAACATAAAAAGATCTTGAAATGGAAATCTCAAAAATGCAACACATGAAGGCATCAATAATTCCATTTAGTGGCTGGGGTCTGGGTTTAATTTTTTTTTTTCCAAATAAAAATGCTCAGTGGAAAATGTCATGAGGACATTTTTGTTCTTAGGTCTCTGGTTGGGACCCGGAAAGAAATTAGTATACACCAGAAATCAAAGGAAATAAAATGCTACTACTACTACTACTACTACTAGTAATAATAATAATAATAATAATAATAATAATAATGTTAATAATAAAGAACATACCAGAAGTTCCTGAAATTGACCATGGAAAGTACTACTTCACTCTAAGAAGTCCTTGCAGACAGGCAGATTTAATCTCCTTTAAAGATTTTTCTTGTCGTTACTGGTTTTATTTTCTGTGGGTGTAAACTTGATTCCAACTGAATTACTTAATAACTGCTTGCCCTTTGCTGACAGTTCGCTCGAGACGGTACAAATAAATGTGATACTGCATTAAACTCAAAGTCTCAACTAAAATTATGATCAATATATATATATATATATATATGTGTGTGTGTGTGTGTGTGTGTGTGTGTGTGTGTGTTTGTGTGTGTTTTGTTTGTGGAAAGTGTCATGATATAATAATAACTGGATATTTGCACTGGATATAACGATAGAGTAGCGAGAAGCTTGCAAATTTGGCATTATTATTTAAAAATATATATTCAGTTTTAATGCAGTAGGAATAATAAAAACGACTTTAAAGGATCGCAAATGTTTGCTTCTAACCTTTTCCTATTGACCTGGGTTGTTAGCAGACAAAAAGGGAAAATAATCCTTGCATCAATAACGTTAATATTAGTTTCATTCCAAATTGTTAATATGTATGTATGTTTACATTTGCATATATTTTAATGGTGGTACATACCGGGGAATATAAAAAATATTATGCCCAAGCCCCTGACCCCGGTGAAGTTGGTGGGCTTTCCCCCATTTAGTACCTCTCCTTCAGGAGTGGAATGGGTTTATTGGTCGGCGCCTGAGGCGTACTCAAAAGGGGAAGTGCCGAGTGGGCTTTCACCCATTTAGTACCTCTCCTTCAGGAGTGGAATGGGTTTATTGGTCGGCGCCTGAGACGTACTCAAAAGGGGAAGTGCCGAGTGGGCTTTCCCTCATTTAGTATATATAGAGTGGGGAGAAACAAATATTCGTACATATACAAAATTTTAATTTATTGTATTTCCAACTAATGAATAAACATACTTTTCATATAATTAACTTTACACAGAAACCAGAAAAAAGAAAAATTTTGATTTAATAGAAATAAATCCCATTTATCCATTTTAATGGGTGAAAAAAGTATTCGTACAATGAAAATTTCAAAATTTACAAGATTTAAATTGCTTTAATACTCTAGATTATTCAAGTGGAATATTCTAGAATGTTCCAATAATGTTATCAGTAGTTATTTTTAGCATACAAACACTCTGGAACTGGAGATATATGTGTGTTCATGTATTTTAATATATTTTATTGTTATGCGTTATTTATATAGACACAAATATTTATATAGACACAAATATTTATATAGACACAAATATTTAAGTAAACGTTTGTTTATAATAAACAATATTAATGACATTCACAAGCCTGAATGACCCCAACAGGAATCGAACATGTATCCGACACAGAACTGTCTTATAGCTTGACGTGCTATACCAGTTTAGATACAAAGGAGAGTCTGGTTAGCAAAGTTGATTTGACTGCTTTTAAACTGCAATTTCCTATGATTTCCTAATTAATGTGTATTAAAATTATTGTCGGACTTTGTCCATTTCGTAGTTTAGATAAAACACACACACACACACACACACATATATATATATATATATATATATATATATATATATATATATATATATATATATATATATATATATATATATATATATGTGTGTGTGTGTGTGTGTATATATATATGTGTATATATGTGTATGTGTGTATATATGTGTATGTGTATATATATGTGCAGGTAAATATATATGTGCATATATATACATATACATATATATATATATATATATATATATATGTGTGTGTGTGTGTGTGTGTGTGTGTGTGTGCAAATATTTAGAAAAATATGAAAGGAACGTTAGGTAAAACGTTAGGTTCTTTAGTATTTTTGTTTTTATTTTTAAAAAGCAGTGTTCCATATTACATATACATATATATAATGTCATCCACAGACAGACTGTTTCTCAGCTCTTCAGTGTGGCCAGACGTCTTGTTGCCTCGAGATAGAATCGAAACCCGACTGAATTGGCGTCAGTCGTAGATTCTTCCACTAAACCGTCGGCAGGGATAAAGGTGAATTTTAGCGTATTTATTTTAGATAAACACACAGTGACCGACAGTCTTAATTGATTTTTGCCGACGATATATATATATATATATATATATATATATATATATATATATATATATATATATATATATATATATATATATATATATATATATATATAAAAACGGATATTTGATTTAAACTATAGATTATTATTATTATATTGCTGTTTATTTAAATCCAGAAAATATTTTTGCATTGTAAGAATATTTTTTTTTTTTTTTAATGGTAAAAGTCTTAAAAATGAACCCGACTGGAATTGGAGCTCAGCTCTGCAATTAATAATTCCGAGCCATTATCGATTACACCAAACAGACATCCAAGCTTAAATTACGTGGTATTCCCAAGCGGTCTTGTTACTGACCAGGCGCGACGTTGCTTAACTCCGGTGATCAAACCTGAACAGGTGTTACATCATGATATGGCCGTAAGCGATGTTAATCACACATCCAATCTTACAGCACCTGGAGTTCCAAAGCGGTCACCCATCCAGATACTGACCAGGCCCAATGTTACTTAACTTCGGTGTTCGTACCTGAAGCAGTGTTTCAACGTGATATGACCGTATACCATGTCAATCACACAAACAAGCTTACAGCACCTGAAATTCCCAACCGGTCACCCATAGAGATACTGACCAGGCCGGACGTTGCTTAACTTCGGTGAACTTACCTGAACGGGTTTTTCAACGTGATATAGTCGTAAACCATGTCGATCACACATCCAAGTTTACAGCACCTGATATTTCCAAGCGATCACTCATCTAGATACTGACCGGGTTCGACGTTGCTTAACTCGGGTGATCATACAGGAGCCTGTGTTTCAACGTAATATTGCCGCAAGCGGCAAAAAGACTAAAGAATCTCTTCATTCCCTTAAACGGCTGACATGACACACGCAACGAACGTCGACAGACCCAGGTGCTTTTAAACACAGGCGGACATTTATTGACGCATGCGTACAGAAACGATTATTCTTTCTTCTGTCTTTTGCCGCCATCTGCCACCACCCTGGTAGACATTTTTTTTTTCATTTAAATACTTCAGTTTTCAACAATTGTCCTATTCAGAGAACAAGTTGCATTCATCACAGCCATTTTAAAAATCGACTCTTTATCTAGCATTCTATTCTCTTGCCTTGTGAGCTTCGATCTTCTACAGTTTTCCA
This sequence comes from Acanthosepion pharaonis, assembly GCA_903632075.3. Classification (NCBI taxonomy): domain Eukaryota; kingdom Metazoa; phylum Mollusca; class Cephalopoda; order Sepiida; family Sepiidae; genus Acanthosepion; species Acanthosepion pharaonis. The sequence continues at coordinate 382,172 of CAHIKZ030003380.1, read as the reverse complement.
GCCGACCAATCTTTTTAGTCGAATCAAAGATAACGTTTGAAAGAGTCGTTAAGCATACCCACTCACAGACCTCTTTCTGCTTCCTCTTAATCTTTCCTCCTCATGCGACCCGTTCTAGTGAGTCTTTATTCAACATGATTCCATTTTCTTCTGTCGTTTGTGTTGCTGGAATTTTCTTTGTTCTTTTTCAATTTTCGGTCGTTTTTTTTTCTTTCTACGCAGTCGCTAAAATTGAACAAATTCTGCTGAGTCTTCTAGATTAATTTAATTCAACACATTCTCTCTATCTCTCCTCTCTTCTCTTCACTTTTCTCCCTCTCTCTCTCTCTATCTATCTATGTATTTGTCGAATTCATTTTGTTCATTATCTATCTATCTATCTATCTATCTATCTATCTATCTATCTATCTATTCTGTTCACATCTATCAATCTATCATTTCATTCTGTTCACATCTGTCTATATGTCTCTCTACCTGTATCTATCTATCTATCTATCTATCTATCTATCTATCTATCTATCTATCTATTCCATTCTGTTCACATCTATCCATTTCATTCTGTTACATCTATCTATCTATCTATCTATCTATCTATTCTATCTATCTATCTATTCTGTTCACATCTATCCATCTATCAATTTCATTCTGTTTATATCTATCTAGTTCATTCTGTTCACATCTGTCTATCTATATGTCTCTCTACATCTATCTATCTATCTATCTATCTATCTATCTATCTATCTATCTATCTATTCCATTCTGTTCACATCTATCCATTTCATTCTGTTTCTATCTATCTATCTATCTATCTATCTATCTATCTATCTATCTATCTATGTGTATAATGACCAGCCACCCATTTTGCCTTCATACCCATCTGATAGGCTGACTAACCAATCCCTCTTATGCTCACTTCTTCTTACAGTTTCTGAGAGATAGCGCATATTCAAATAGTTTAAACAATAAAACATTACGTTCAAACTCTCGGTCACGCATGAACAACTTCCAAATATAGATATCTACTCAATTTCAGTCTCAGGGTTTTGGTCAACCAGTTTTACAGTTTAAACACACACTCAAGCGCGTGCGCGCACAGACACACACACATATATTGAAACGTATCTTAGAAATTATTAAATATATCTAACTGGAATTTGAACAATATAAGAATGTATTTAATGCTAAGTTGAAATGATGATCCTTCTTACTGAAGGCCTGAATGATCTTTTCCCTCTCACCATTGCTCATTTGGGGGGGAAAGTGGGTCTGATACAAAACGATTTTAACCTGTTCTATTTCTAACTGAATAACTTTTTTTCGGTGATTCTTACGGCAAATGGTGTCAAGATGGCTAAACGTCTTAGTTGAACACCTGGAAAAATGAAACTCAATTAGTTTATTGGTTTTTAGATATTAAACATTTTGTGCGATGGACACTTATCCCATGCTGTTACACGATTTGGACAATTTTGCTGTTACACCAGGTGTATATCTATCTATCTATCTATCTATCTATCTATCTATATATATATATATATATATATATATATATATATGTATATATTAAAAGCACAACGAAAAAATTACCGTAATAGGTAACAACGCACAACTTTGTATAAATCCTTATATTAATGAACAACATATAGTTTTGTATTACTTGCACTCCTGAAGATGATCTTGGAAGAAGATCGAAAGTACTCGGGAAATGAAAATAAAACAAATTTAAACAGCTATTGCACATTTCTCTCATACTTTAACATCAATACACGAAAGGTTATTCGTGAGTATGAACGAATTTTATTAAAAATTAGCAGACATAATGTCTGTCATTTATTCAATCAGACATGTTTAAAAGAGAATTTGCTGCCTAAATACACACATTTTAAAATCTATCTATCTATCTATCTATCTATCTATCTATCTATGTGCGTGTGGGGGGTGCGCATGCGTGTGTAATCTTAAACAGAATAAATACGACTATAAGTTTAACGCTGAAAGCAATTTTCATACCATAACAGCTCATATTTGTATTACCACTGAAAGTTTTGCTTACTATAAATATCTGAATATCTGTTTTTTTTTAGAAATGTGCTCAAGGTTAATTTGAAATTATTAGGTCTGTGCTAGTCAATAATGCGTGTTCTTGACTTTTTTAGTGGGGTATTTTTGCTTTTGTTCAATTTTTGACTGCCACAGACGGTTAATATATTTTTAATTTGTTCCGTCTCTTTTATACTTAGAAATATTCGAATTCCAGTCTTGCTAATACACTTAGGAAAAGTTATGAATCCTCTTCTTCTCCTCCCCATCCAGCTATGGGTAAATAGCAGGACAGACCAGGTTCTAGAGCCTTGGGTGGCAAAAAATCTGCCTCGTTAGTCATGTATCGAAAGATACATGATCGCCTAAGCGTGTATCACGCATGGAACCTAATTGACCACACACAGGGTTCTATAGCCTTGGATGGCAACTGGTCTACCGCAGAAAGAAATGGCAACCTACTGCGGGGAAAAAATCTGCCTCCTTCAGTCATGTATCGAAAGATACATGATCGCCTAAGCGTGTATTACGCATGGAACATAATTGACCACAGACAGGGTTCTATAGCCTTGGATGGCAACTGGTCTACCGCAGAAAGAACTGGCAACCTTCTTCAGGAAAAATCTGCCTCGTCAGTCATGTATCGAAAGATACTTGATCGCCTACGTGTGTATCACGCGTGGCACATAACTGACTGAGTTTAAGAAAGGAGGCACGGTGGAGTAAGGAATAGCAGCAGAGGAATCGGAGAGCCGAGTTCGAATTCCAGTCGAATCCATTACATTCACTTACGTGGAGAAGATATGAATCCTCTCCTCCCCTAGCTATGGATAAATAGCAGGACAGACCAGGTTCTTTAGCCTTGGATGGCAACTAGTCTACCGCAGTATGAAATGGCAATCTACTGCGGGAAAAAAATCTGCCACGTCAGTCATATATCGAAAGATACATGATCGCCTAAACAGGAATCATGCATGGCACATAACTGACTTATATATTTTAAGCATAGAATATTTAAGCGAGACAGACGGAGTGTGTTCCGCGGTCGAGAAGCTATGATCAAATTGTAGTATCTGTTCCATGGCCTTGACTAGCTATGTCCTGTTAAGACTAGCTTTGCGTCCGATCCCGCGTAAGCGGGGGCCGGGTAAATTTGGACCAGTAGCCCTGGTGTTCGCGCTCGGGTTCACGACGTTAAATAACCGACCTTGGGTCTCAACCTAACCTTGTAGGGTCGGGGGTTCCTTGGTAAATAGCGAGACAGACTGGGACCAAGAGAGCGGTCCAGATAGCTTGTCTCTACCATTCGCCTCCCGCGCCTTTCCTCACGCAATAATATCTGTTCTTTTCTAGAATTCTTTTCATATTCGATTTTATAATTCAGGCTATTTGATTTATTACTTTTTGAATTTGCAATGACACTCCGATTAAAACCGCATAAATTGATGAAATAGCCAAAAGGATAAAAAAAAGAAAAAAATTCATAAAACCAACCTCATATTCCCATTTATTTTTTCCCTTCTGCAAATTTTATTCATGTCAGTTTCGATTTAAAAAAAAAAATGGTTTCCTTATTTACCACATAAATTATATATGCATATAAGCCTACACATGCACACACAAACATAAACACACACGTATATATAATATTGGGTTGGTGCATAAATATCAGGCGTTTTTAAAACATTATTATATTTATTATGACGTCACACATTATGAAATAAACAAAGTCCGACAATTATTTTAAGACATTTTTTTATGTTCATACGTTCTTTTTATAGATACAAATATTTAAGTAAATGCTCTGTTTATAATTTTTTTTTAACATACAACGTGTGTTAGCAGGTGTGATACCCTGTTTTCATCAGCCGCCGACCAGGGGTGATATCACGGTTTCGGTGGCGGGACCGCCACCCCTGGCGCCACCAGCAGCGTTTGCCACCAGGCCGGGTATGAAGATAAGCTAATTAATCGTTCCTTTAAGTAAAATCTATCTGCAATGAAAGATAAACAATATAAACAAAATATTAATACAAACAGTATTAATGACATTTACCGGCCTGAATGTCCGAGGAATTTTCATAGAAAATATGCGTCCTCCGACAGGATTCGAACCTGTATTCTATAAGGAACTATCATATAGCCTGACGTGCTTTTACCGATTGGGCCATGGAGGAGCGTTTCGGTTAGCAAGGTCGATTTTACTGTTTTTAAACTACAATTCTCCATGATTTTCGGTCGTACATTCATATCTGTTCATAAAAAATGTCTGAAAATATTTATTATGAAAAAAAAAAGAAACATAACAATTCAACAATAACATTTTTAAATGATTATTCCAGAGCGTATGATTATCGACAATCATTTTTATAATCTGAAAATAAAGTGTATTTTTTATTAAAAATGGAAACAAAACAGATTTTTATCGCCTCGCCTTTTAAACTGTTCATAATACAGAGAAAGGATGATTTCAATCGACGTAACAATACGGGTTTTTATAACCTTTAGGATTGGGTTGGTGCATAATTATCAAAAATAATTATGAAAAAAAAAGAAACAAAACAATTCAACAATAACATTTTTAAATGATTATTCCAGAGCGTATGATTATCGACAATCATTTTTATAACCTGAAAATAAAGTAATATTTTTATTAAAAAATGTAAACAAAACAGCAATTTTTATAGAACAAATAACTCGCCTAGAAAAACGCCTGATAATTATGCACCAACCCAATATTACGGAGAGAAAGGATGATTCGATCCAATCGACGTAGCAATACGGGTTTTTACTGTAAAGATCTTAACTTGTGGAACTGAAGAATGTATCCCATGCTGTTTGGGTTTTCATGAACTTGATTTAGGATTGGGTTGGTGCATAATTATCAGGCGTTTTTTAAACGATATTTATAATGAAAAAAAGAAACATAACAATTCAACAATAACGTTTTTAAATGATTATTCCGGAGCGTATGATTATCGACACTCATTTTTATAACCTGAAAATAAAATAATATTTTTATAAAAAATGTAAACAAAACAGGAATTTTTATTAACTCGCTTACAAAAATTATGCTATATCTATAAACGGTTAAATGCCTTAAAAAATAAATGAGTTTTATCTAATTACGCCATTAGTAAACTGAAAAATAAATCTTTTGAAATGTTCTTATACTTTGCCCTTATTGTGTTTATGGTATAAACGAATTTTCGGTTTGGTGGGTGTGACCTTTTTAAAGAACTAAAACAAATTAATGCCTTTTTCATTACATTTGAACAAAAGTTCAGCAATTTATGATATTGGTTACAAAAGTTATAAAAAATCAATATATATATATATATATATATATATATATATATATATAGTTGGATTGATGTTTTGGGACCCTGACGCTATTTGCGATCGTCAGACAAACGCTGACGATCGCAAATAGCGTGAAACCCAGGGTCACAAACTCACATCAATCCAACTAAATATGTTAGCTCTATCACTGATATTGAGCGTTTTCCAATAAGTACCGCGCATCAATAATATATGAATATATATGTAAAAAATATATATATATATATATATATATATATATATATATATATATATTGCATATATATATATATATATATATATATATATTGAGTTGGTGCATAATTATCAGGCGTTTTTTAAACAATATTTATTATGAAAAAAGAAACATAACAATTCAACAATAACATTTTTAAATGATTATTACGGAGAGTATGATTATCGAAAATCATTATTATAACCTGATAATAAAATAGTATTTTTTTTAAAATGTAAACAAAACAGCAATTTTATTAACAAATAACTTGTCTATAAAAACGCCTGATAATTATGCACCAACCCAATATCTATATCTATATCTATCTATCTATCTATATATATATATATATATATATATATATATATATATAATATATATATAAATATAGTCTTAAGGTGTGCTATATTTATGGAATAAAGTGCTCAGTATCAGAGATAGAGCGTGTGTAAATATAATGAGGCCTGACGATTGCATATAGCACGAAACAGACTGTCGCCTCTAAGTGTTGATTTCTATGTTCACTTTTATATATATATATATATATATATATATATATATATATATATATATATATATATATATATATATATGGGGAGTGGATGGATTCACCTATCGTGAACGGCGGATGAGGTTTTCGTAAATCCAACATTTCTATCGAACAACCAAAGCAAGTGAATTGTTTAAAGCGGTCAATTGTGCAACTTGCTCTGCATACTCTCTCCATATCAGCAGATAGAAGTGTCCGTCCTAACTGTCAGGTTACACTGCGTTACAACTGTCGATATTTAACAGGTCCCCACGCGGGATGTATATGGCACAAGGCCGAGTTTACCGTGGGTTCTCCAAGCCCGTAGGCTCGGCCAAAAATATCCCCATCCCGTACATATATCCGTCTAGCGAAACTCCGTAGAGTTCGACAGAGGTCGCAAACAGTCAGAAGACTGCGTTACGCCTGTCCGCTTAGGAAGTCTCGCATGTTAGTATTTATGAAGGAGGAAGTGTTCATTCTAAGGTAGATATGTCACCATAACAAATGTTCGAGCCATGGCGGGTGTTAGGCTGTAGTTCATCTGAGCACTCTCCATGAGCGGTGATAGCATGAAGAATTCACCTTCCTGACAAATCAGTTATGGTGAGATTTGAACCCGAGCCTCAAATTCAGAAAGCGAACGTTCTAACCTCTCGGCCAAGTGCCCAGAATTATACACCAATAGAAAAGCCTGCAGATATCGGGTCTCTAACTTTTAAATTTGAAACTTTCTGTTGCGTCTTTGCGCAAACAGAATCGAGCTCCTTTGATAAATTTAGAAAAATTTAGAAAATCTAACATCAATAAAAAGTGAAAATAATATATAAGGCAAAAATGTATAGAAAGTGCACTGATTTCTGAGTTTTCCGAAGTAATTTTGTGTCCAGGTTCTTACATCATTTCACCTTTCTTAACATACTGTGTTAATGCAGTGCGGGATATTTAAAAACAACAGTAACAAAAAATCTTAATAAAAGCATTGGGAAACTGAATTAGATCGGCTAACCTGTGCGTCTGGACACGTTGGACCCAGAATTTTGAAAA
>CAHIKZ030003380.1:345000-370000 GCA_903632075.3 Acanthosepion pharaonis | reverse complement strand
CAATAGGAAAAATTGGTTGGGTGTATACCTGAGTTAATAGGCAAATATTGGTCGGGTTTATACTTGTCTATATTCAAACATTGTTTGGGAGTATACCTGAGTCAATAAGAAAACATTTTTTGGAAGTATACCTGAGTTAATAGGAAAATATTGGTCGGGTGTATACCTGAGTCAATAGGAAAACATTGTTTGGTAGTATTCCTGAGTCAATAAGAAAACATTGGTCGGGTGTATACCTGAGTCAATAGGAAAACATTGTTTGGAAGTATACCTGAGTCAATAGGAAAACATTGGTCGGGTTTATACATTGTACCCAGTTATGGCCGAACATTCTTGCAGCGTTGCAGACACGTTGTATTGTTGTTGGAGGATAAGTGGCGTGGTTCTGATGTTACTATAACGTTACAATCAACTATTTCCTTGACCCTAAAGTGCTGTCGTTGAAAAATTACCCACGGGTCAATTATAACATTGGAAGATTTTTTTTTTCGCTTAAAATGTGTATTAATATTTGTGGAAGGTACCGTTTTTTCACTATCTTTTGAATTTGAGAATCCCGTATTTAGACGACGAATGCATGGTCTAATGTCTTCCTGGAATTTATTATCCATTTTCTGTTAATGTAGCATTAGAAGACAAACATACAGTGGAACCTCGGTTTACGAATTTAATTCGTTCCTGAAGGCCGTTTGTAACCCGAAATGTTCGTATACCGAAATTATTTTTCCAATAAGAATCAATGTAGTGAAAAACGTCGCAGTTCAATGAAATTGGAAAAGAAAACACACGAATATATACAACACGGCGATCGACTCTGAAATGATTCCGTTCGGGTTAATCCGGTTCGACTCGGTTCGGTAAGGTTGTTCGAGAACCGAAATTTTGTTCCATAACCGAAGCATTTTCATATCGAATTTTCTGTTTGAAAATCGATTTGTTCGGCATATGCGACGTTCGAGAATCGAGGCTGTTCTGTATTTGCAAAGTTACAAGGTAACAATGCGGGCATGTTTTTATAAGCTCTATGTAACGTTGCAAAAAACGCGATTGGTAGCATCATTTTAGTAGCTGGTTAGTGTTTAGTAAAAAGGATGGTGCTCCATATATACAATCCAATAGTCCAATAATAATAGTAATAATAATAATGTGACTCTCCCTGTGGTGAAATACAATTTCAACATCCTCAATAGTACCACAGCTAACATTAAGCGAGTGTATGTCAAAACGAGAAAGCTTCTCACTTGCCAGCGCATACATCACCCTAAGGCAGATGTTGATCCTCGGTATGTGTCCAGATCCGAAAGAGGCAGAGGATTAGTTCAACTAGAATTGTCTTACTAAACCACAACAATAGATCTTCAAAGATACCTGGAAAGAGCCTAAAAGAAACTAAATGATCTGTGTCAAAGCACATGAAAAAAGAAACTTTATTCAGTAAAAAAGGAAGCCAAAATAAATTGAAAAGAGAATTTTAAGTGGGGAAAAAGTCGGCATTAACCTACTGTTATGGAAAGAGCCTTTGTAAAGAAACTCAAACTAAACTATACATTTTTGAAAAAAGAACTCAAAATACATTTTTGAAAAAAAAAAAAAATTAAAAAAAGGAATATATACCAGTGATACATTTATGAAGGAAAAATATTTTAGTAGAATAAAATTGTCGGCATTAAATAACACTCATGGTCCGGTTGTCTTGCAGTAATAATAGTCCAACGTTTTTTGCATCACTGAATAACTCTGACTAAGTGGTTGACTTCCCAACGCGTTTTCCCCAATAACCCAGACTGAACACCCTTCTTCTTCTCGATGTCTTTTTATTACCTTTATAGTCCATCGTATTCTTGGTAAGGTCCCATAACAATAACCCTCTTTGATAACTCTTAAACAAAACAAACCAAATTAAAACATCTTTTCCGAATCACTGACTCACTGATGTTTTCTGGTTAACTCAGTCAACGCGTTTCTTCTTTCTCCTGATGGACACTGTCTCTTCTCGATGTCTTTTTACCTTTATCCCTGATTCTTGTTCGACTCAGCTTTGCCCACCAGGTGGCAACTCTGATCACCTTGCTGGCATCTGAAACATCTCTTTCCGCATCACTGACTCACTGATGTATGTGGTTGACTTCCCCACGGGTTTCCCCAATAACCTTGATGGACACACTTCTCTTCTCGATGTCTATTTTAGCTTTATCCCTGATTCTTGTACTAAGCAGCTTCGCCCTCTTGGCAACTCTGATCACGCGCTAGTGTCTGTAAACATCTCTTTCCGCATCACTGACTCACTCATGTAAGTGGTTGACTTCCCAACGCGTTTCCCCAATAACCCTGATGGACACACTTCTCTTCTCGATGTCTTTTTTACCTTTATCCCTGATTCTTGTACTACGCAGCTTTGCTCTCTTGGCAACTCTGATTGTGTCTGTAAACATCTCTTTCCGCTCCCCCACCAACCCCACTATATAATAAAATATCTTTCTGTTATCAACGAGTTGATTGGGTCTCGTTCCGTGATTTCCTTCGCGACGTCCCTTGGAATGAGGCTTTTAATGGTCCCGTTAAAAAAAAAACGGGCGTCTGGGGTCTCCTCTTAGGTGAAAGCCGGCATCGATGCTGTCATTCCAGCAAGGAAATACCAAGTTAAACCGCGTTCATCTCCTTGGTTCTAAGCCGCATGCTCGGCCGCTATAGCCCACAGGAATCACTTCTTCCGGATTGCAACAGACGTCTTTTTGTCTCTACTCGTAACGAGTACAAGCGTGTCTTCAATGAAACCAAGTTACTGTTTTCTGATAGAATGAAACAACGTATGGCATTTTGCAGCTTCGGTTCTAACGATTATTAGCGGCTCTGCTAGAGTGTACTGAATAAAAAGCAAATTCTCAATCCCTCCTGTATTCAATCAATTCGACCTCCTGATATCTAGAATAGATAAGGTGGAATGCTTTGCTCGGAAATTCTCTTCCAACTCAACACTCGTCTCATCTGGAGCACCCGCACCTGATTTTCCTCCTGAACTGAGGCTACACTGGGTGATATGCGCACAACCACGTCACTGGCCTCGGATATCATTTCTAAATTAAACTCCCATAAGGCAAGCGGAGGTGATTGGATACCAGCCGTCGGCCTAAAGAAATATGCTCCCAAGCTGGCCCTATTTCTCCCTAAAGTTTACTATTATTGTCTCGCTGTTTTCCATCTTGTAAGAAGTACTCCTCCGTAGTCCCTATTTTCTGGAACTCTGCAGAACCTTCTGACCCCTGTAACTATCACCCTATTGGTCTCTTACCGCATTTCGGCAAAATATTCGAGGCTTCAATCAATGCTGAAGTGGTTAAGCATCTTACCTCTCACGACCTACTCTCTGACAAACAATATGAATTCCGTTTATCCCGGTCTACCGTTGACGTGCTTATATTATCACTGAATATATATATATATATATATATATATATATATATATATATATATATATATATATATATATATATATCAAGCTCTTGAAAATAACGGCGGAGCACGAGCTGTAGCTCTAGATATTTAAAAGACGTTTGACAGGGTTTAGCATGCTGGTCTTCTATATAAGTTTCAGGGCTACGATATTGCAGAAAGATTGATTTAATCCCATCATTCCTGTCAAATCGTGAAATGAAGGTCGTTCTGAACGGGCTCGCTTCCAGATCCTTTCACACCAACGTGGATGTCCCTAAGTTTCTATCCGGGGTCCTACGATGTTTCTGATCTTCATCAGTGATCTTCCTGATGTCATCAGTTCACAAGTAGGCATTTATGCAGATGACACTACCACTTAAACCTGTCTCAATAGCAAACCCGTCAGAGCTGACAAAGTTAACGTGGCCGCTGCGCTTGAAAGGGACCTCCAATCAGTGGTTAACTGAGGTAGGAAATGAATTGTAAATTTTAATGCCGCCAAAACTAAACTACTCTCATTTAGCTACCATAGAGAAATTTCCCTGCCCGCCATCAGCATGGCTGATGCTCGACTCTAGTAGAGTTTCACTGCACCTACTTGGCCTCACGTTTTCAATTGATTTGAAGTGGAACAGCTACATTGAATCAATACCTGCATCTACTGCAAGGAAAGTTGTTTTATTGTGTCGTGTCAGAAGGTTTTTCTCGTCAGAGTCCATCTTGCACATTTAAAAATCTACCATTTGTCCGTTGAATACATTGAATACTCTTGACATATCTGGTGACTCCGCTGTTTATCTCGTGGTTATTGACAAAATCCAAAGAAGCATCCGCAATGTAATCGATCCTGACCTGGCATCTCGGCTCCAGTCACTTTCTCAACGACCTGGCGTGGCTTTCCCCTGACTTTTCTACAAGTATTTTCATGGCAACTGCTCTGACAAGCCTTTTTTTCCCATGGTGCCCTGACTATATAAATTGTAGACATCAAAGTGAAGCAAGCAGAGAAGTGTAATTATCAGAAAAATGACAGAAAATGGGACAAAGCACGGTGAAGATGCATTGGAAAGATGCCTTTCCGAAACTAAGCAAAATATTAAGAAACGTGAAACTATCGTTCGAAACAAAGGAAAGAGTGCTGAACTGTCATGCAATATCAATCCTCTGGAATGGCAGTGAATGAGATTTGAGGCAACAGAAATGTGGTTCTACAGGAAGATGCTGAGAATACATTGGCCTGATCATATTAGCAACGAGGAATTTTAAAGAGAGCAACACATAGTACGTTCTTGGCCTCATGTTTTTTTACCGATTTGAAGTGTAGCGACTACATCGAATCAATAGCTGCATCTACTGCAAGGAAAGTTGGCCACTGTGTATGCCAGAAATTGTTTTCATCACAATCCATCTTGCACATTTACAAATCTACCATTCGTCTGTGCATTGAATACTGTAACCATATCTGGTCTGGTGACTCCGCTGTTCATCTTGTGGTTCTTGACAAAATCCAAAGACGGATCTGCAATCTAATCTATTCTGACTTGGCATCTCGGCTTCACTCACTTTCTCACATTCGCGATGCGGCTTCCCTCTGTCTTTTCTACAAATATTTTTATGGTGAATCCTCTGACGAGCTTTTTTTCCTTGTTGCCCCGACTACATGAACTTAAGCGTGCTAATAGATTGGCACCTAGGTCCCACCCTTTTACTATTGAAGTAGTTACATGCAACCGCCACTTCTACTCCAACAGTTTCTTTTCTCGCACTTCTCGGCTGTTGAACTCCCTTCCGCTTACTTGCTTTCCCGATAACTATAATCTTCCAAAATTTAAAATGCAACGTCAATCGCCATCTTCTGTAGTCTTGAACCCCGTTCATATTTTATTCGTTCCTCAATCCCTCTATATTCAGTTTTTTCCCTCACTTTAAATGTCTGTAGCCCCCCCCCCTGCGTGCAAGTGACAATCATGCCTTGTTTGGGGTGAAATGATAAAAAAAAAAAAATTATGGGAAGAAACTGCAAGAAACTGGTACAAACACCCCCCAGACCCGGTTACAGAGATAGGACCTTTAACAATTTTGGGGGTCTTTGCAATGCACACTGAGAAGAACCATCGAATCTAATCGCCCAGACATCGTGAAGGCCACAAAAACAGAACCTGCTTTCTTATTAATATGGCAGTTCCTACAGATTGTAATGCATCTTTGAAGATCTTCAAAAAGCTATCAAAATACTAGCATTTGGAAGTGGAAACGTAAAAAAAATGTGGCACATGATAACATCAAAAATTCCAATTGTGTTTGGAGTCCTAGGTTTGATTGGAAAACTTGTTTATAGACAAATTGAGGTGGGGCGATCCCCGGTCGTTCATTCCTTAAAGAAATACAAAAAATTGTACTCACAAGTAAAGCTCACACCTTACGAAGGGCTTTATCTATGTAAAATATGTGCGATTTTTTTTCAAAACTGCTCAGTGGAAAATGTCATGATGCCATTTCTGATTTTATATCTCTGGTCGGTGCCCGGAAAGAAATGAATATACACCAGTAACCAAAGGAAATAATGATTGATCATCTCGTATCAGCTTACAATGTATTGTCACCAAGTGAATGTGAAACGCCGCATGACAGAGTGGGTCAATATCTGCACTGGAAAATATGTAACTTCTACGGAAAGGAAACTGAAAGAAACTGGTATGAACACCACCCAAACCTGGTTATGGAGAAAAGACCTAGGACAAAAAAAAAAAAAAATACACACAGACAAAACTATCAAAGCTAATCGCCCAGACATCGTTATTAGAAACCGCAAACAACAAAAAAATATCTCCTTTTGATATGGCAGTCCTTGTAGACTGCAATGTATCTTTGAAGATCTTCAAAACAAAATGCAATCAAAATATAAGGACCTTGAAATCGAAATCTAAAAAATGAGGTACATGGGAACATCAACAATCCCTGTTGTAGTTGGAGCCCTCGGATTGATTGGAAAAGATTCCAACAGACTCATTGAAGGGTTTCCTGGTAGCCCATTCCTTAAAGAAATACAAAAAGAAATTGTACTCACAAGTAGAGCTCACACCTTAGGAAGTCTTTATCTATGTAAAATGTGAGTAGTCTCTTCTTTATAAAAATGCTCTGCTCAGTGTTAAATGTCATGGTGCCATTTCTGACATTAGGTCTCTGGTTGGGACCCGGAATGAAATAAGTATACAAGAGAAATCAAAGGAAATAATAATAATAATAATAATAATAATAATAATAGAATACAGCGACTGCAGCTAAACAGAGGGCTAAGACCACAACCAACCACATTGAGTAGTCTTGGGTATGACGATTAATGATCGGAGGTTTTGAGAGATACGGAACCATCTGTTAATTGCTGTTGTTCCCAGGTCCATCCTGACCCCTGTTGGTAGTACCTGTTAGGATCGCATCTGTGGTCAAATAGTGAACTCTCAATAAATAATCTAAACACTAGGAAAGTATATCACTACATTTTTATAGTAAAAATACCAGCAGTACATTTTTATAGTAAAAATACCAGCAGTACATTTTATAGTAAAAATACCAGCAGTACATTTTTATAGTAAAAATACCAGCAGTACATTTTTATAGTAAAAATACCAGCAGTACATTTTTATAGTAAAAATACCAGCAGTACATTTTTATAGTAAAAATACCAGCAGTACATTTTTATAGTAAAAATACCAGCAGTACATTTTTATAGTAAAATGATAATCAATAGATTTTATATTAAAATTGTAGACAAAATGGCAGACATCCTCAAGATAATACAAAAAAAAAATAACAATTTGCTGTGATCTCATTCTTTGTAATGAAATACATTTGATTATGTAAGATTATTTGTTAAGACAAACCCAAATAAATGCAGCTAAGTAATTATAGTTTAATCATGAAATAATGTCATTTTCTTAAAATTAATTACAATTAATTATGAAATGGACTAAGTCTGACAATTATCTACACATATTTTCCCTATCGCGCAGTTAGCCAACACCTTTGGTACACCCTTATTCTACATCCTTGTACAACCTCGTACACCCTTATTCTACACCCTTGGACATACTTATAATACACCCTCGTGCAACCTTATCCTTTACTGTTACCCTACGCCCTCGTACACCCTTATCCTACAGCCGCGTACACACTCGTACACCCTTTTTCTACACACTCGAACACACTCTTCCAAGTTGGCATCTACGCGGATGACACTACAATTTACTCCTGCCTCAAAAACAAATCTAGTGTCACTGACAAAACTAACCTGCCTGTGCGTCTCGAAAAGGACCTCCAATCGGTTGTGAACTGGGACAGGAATTGGCTGGTCAACTTTAATGCTTCAAAAATAAAACTGCTCCCTATTAATCACCACAGAGATCCTTCCCTGCCCTCCATTAGAATGTCTGACGCTCAACTTCTCGAGAGCACCTCTCTGCGGCTGCTCGGTCTCACATTGACTGCTGACCTGAGATGGCACAAACACGTCAATTGCTTCGTCCACCGCAAGGAAAGTTGGCTCCCTGTGCCGCGCCAGGAAATTTTTCTCCCCAGAATCGATCTTTCAGATCTACAAATCAACCATTCGCATTTGCATGGAGTATTGCTGCCATATATGGTCTAGAGCCCCTTCTGTTTGCCTTGGGGTTCTTGATAAGATCCAGAGTCGGATATGCAATATAATTGGCCCTGTTCTGGCATCTCGTCTACAGTCTCTCTCTCACAGACGCGCCGTCGCATCTCTCTGTCTTTTTTTACAAATACATGGTAATTGCTCCGAGGAGCTGCATTCGCTCGTTCCCAGACTTTATGAATTCAAGCGCCCTACGAGGCTGGCATCCCGCTCTCACCCTTTCACTGTCGAAACTCCTAAATGTAGCCGTCTCTTCTACTCCAATAGCTTCATATCTCGCACCTCTCGCCTGTGGAACTCCCTTCCCTTTTCCTTTTTCCCTGAGAGCTATAATATCCAACTATTCAAATGAAATGTCAGTCGACATCTCCAGTTGCCTTGATCTATCCACTACCCTTCTCCTCATCCTTTCCTCTATCACTCCTATCTGCTCTTGCTCCAAATCTTCTGTAACCCCTTGCGTCCTAGTGACTTCCCGCCTTGCTTGGGGTGAAACGCTTAAAAACAAAAAACAAAACAAAACAAAAAAACAACTACACCCACCCTTATCCTACACACCCTCGTACACCCTTATCCAACACCATTCCACAAACTCTTACACCCTTATCCTACACAACCGTACACACTTACACTATTACCTCGTACACTCTCTTATGGTCTTATCGTACACACTGGTAGACTCTTTTCCTACAGCCTCTTACACCCCCCCCTTAAACCCTTATCATAAGCCCTCGTGCACATTCTCCTCTCTAAGTTCTCCACCGCCTTAACCAGGTATTGAACTCACACTCTTTGGATCCTGTCACTGGATCTAACTAACGCCTTTATCCACTGTGTCACGTGTCTTTGAGGTTAAGGCGATGGAGAACTTGGAGAGGGGAATTAACAGGAGATAACTGATAACTGACATCCATTAGACATGACACGTGGAACTAGAACAGTTTACCCCAGCGAGCGAAATAAAGGGTTCAGTTTGACATTCCAAGGTCGGGGCGTACAACAGCTGAAACGTCGTGATAAATATGGCAACAAAGATGAGGATGATAGTCAAACCAATTTTAAACATTGATCTGAGAGACCGAAATTGTTCAAAAGACGTCTGGCTGTTCATGTTCAAATTTTCCCTGGAAAGCAGAAGAATGGTCCGGACCGGAGAAAAATTCAATTGAACAAAATTAATCCAAGAATTTTTATTCATTTTCAAGCAAACCAACACAAACGTTTGTCTACGTATTCAAGAAAAGATTATAACAATTATGTAAATGTTCACTAACGCGCGCAAACGCTCACCCAACTATGCAAGCAGACATGCATATGGCTATGTGTGCATCCCATTTAAGTGCACACGTAATGGTTTATGCACTATGCATCCACGTGTGCATGACAATGAGAATGAATGCAGATACATGCCCCTGCACGTTCACGTTTTCGACTTCTTTTCGTCTCAGACAATTTCTTTGAAGACTTCCGCTTTCCGCCATCGCTTGTAAAGGAGTCACTCGACCCAGAACCACTTTAATAATGGCGATCAAGCCGTGTCACGGTTTTAAATCGTGGGCAATTTGGGCAACCAGGAAGTTTCAAAGAAGAGGGAGGAGGAGGAGGAGGAGGAGTGAAGAAGAAGAAGAAGAAGAAGAAGAAGAAGAAAGAGGAGGAAAAGGAGAAGAAGAAAGAGGAGGAAAAGGAGAAGAAGAAAGAGATGGAGAAGAAGAAAGAGGAGAAGAAGAAAGAGATGGAGAAGAAGTAGAAGAAGAGGGAGGAGTTGAAGAAGAAGAAGAAGAAGAAGAAGAAGAAGAAGAAGAAAGAGGAGGAGAATGAGAGGGGAACGATGAAAAGAAAAAGAAAGAGATGGAGGAAAAGAAAAATGAGAAGAGAGAATGATTAGAAGAAGAAAAAAGAGATGAAGAAGAAGAAGAGGAAGAAAAGGAAGAGCGGAAAAAAAAGAAAGAAAGAGATGAAAAAGAAGGAGATCAAGAAGAAGTAGGAGAAGAGAGAGGAGAAGAAGAAGAAGGTAGAGGAAGAGAAGAATAAGAGGAAGAGGAAGAAAGAAATGAAGAAGAAAGAGATGGAGAAGAAGAACAGAGAGGAGAAGGGGAGGAGAAGGTTGAGAAGAAGAAGAAGAAAGAGGAGAAGGAGGGGGAGGAAAAGGAACGAAAGAAAGAGATGGTGAAGAAGAAGAAGAAGAAGAAGAAGAAGAAGAAGAAGAAGAAGAAAAGGCCGCCATTTTTTTTGTAAGTTAAATGTCATGAATCTGCGTTAGTAGTCGCTGCCGATGGGCGGCTCAGAAGACAAAAGCTCTTTATATCAGATACTTTCATTTTCTATCATAAAGAACGTATTAACCCCGAAAGATGAAAACAAAATCAAAACAGAAAACGGAAACGTTAAATAATCTCACGAATTAAGAACTGAACACAATGACTAAACTAAAAAGATGAAACAGTTATAGTTATTCACCAAGACATTGTTTAGAAAGTTTTCATTTAATCATCGACGGTTTATTTTTTTCCTTTTCAGAAATGCATTTAAGGAAAAACAAAGTAAGAAGAAACACTTGAATATTTGAAAGTGTCAGATCAGAAAACACAGTTGGGGGAATGATGACTTCCCGCCATCAGCCACGCAAAAAAAAAAAAAAAAAAAGAAAAAAAAGAAAGAGAGAAATGAATAAATAAATGCATTGTTTCTTTGGCGGTCGGTGTTCGATATCAACACTTTCATTGTTTGAAATGAAAAGCGAAAAAAAAAAAAAATGGACACTCGTATATAGAATTTATAATAATGGATTTATTAATCCGACAGATATGTATTGCTTAAAAAGTTATTATTAGTGGTTGATTAAGTGATTTTGCTTAGCGGCATATCAAACTTTTTGGGTTGTTTTGTGCTGAAATGGAAATATTTGAACGCAATTGTATGCCTTCAACAACAGATCAAGTTAGTCATTTTGTTTAAATATGTATTGTTGGTCATTTGACTATACATAGGTATTATTAGTCATTTTTTTATATAAACATATATTGCTTATTTTAAAATAAAAATGCATTGTCGCTTATTTTAGTATAAAAATGCATTGTTGCTTATTTTACTATAATAATGTATTGTGATTTATTTTACTATAAAAATGCATAATCGCTTATTTTACTATAAAAATGTATTGTGATTTATTTTACTATAAAAATGCATTGTCGCTTATTTTGCTATAATAATGTATTGTGGCTTATTTTACTATAAAATGCATTTTTGTATTTTGTTAGTATTGAATTGATTGCCATTTTGTTATGAAATTGTATTGTCGGTCATTTTACTATAAATATGTATTGTGGCTTATTTTAAAATAAAAATGCATTGTCGCTTATTTTACTATAATAATGTATTGTGGCTTATTTTACTATAAAAATGAATTCGCGGCTTATTTTACTATAAAAATGTATCGTGGGTTATTTTATTAAAAAATCCGTTTTTATTCTTTTTTTAGTGTTGGATTTATTAAAATTTTGCTATAAAATTGTATTGTTAGTCATTTTACTATAAAAATGTACTGTTGATTTTTGTTTGGTGGTTCATTATTTACCAATAGCCGGGACCCTAACAGGTACTACCACCCCGGGTCATGCTGAGAAACAGCGGTTAAAACGTGGTCCTATGCTCCTCAAAACCTCGAATCGCCCGATCAGATTGCCAAAACCTTAATTAAGAATATTTCAAATTTATAATGTCTTGGAGTGAATTAATATTTGCGATGAGTAACTTTGCATTATTTGGGGTGAATTAAAGCGTCTGTTCATACATTTGCATACCTTTCTCTTTTGTTCTGATTTCAGAGAAATCCTTCTCTTAGACTGGCTGCCAAACAAGTCTAGGGATCCCATTTCAATGCTGTTTCATCCGTAGCAGTATGAAGATGTTTTCTCCAGAAACATTAACGCTAAAAATGAACAGAACAGCTGGAATTTAAGCCCGTCTTTGCCCGTTCTGCCTCCGGCCCCGATAGCAAGTAATCTACCCTCACAAATCTATCTTGGGCTTATCAATATTAATATAATCTACGTAGCGAATACGATTAATGAAAGCAGTTGATTAAAAGATCAAACACGATATGAATTTTCTTTTGAAAATCATATTAAAAGAGACGGAGATCTGAGGTCAGCGCCAAAGAAAAGTCAAATGCAATATTATTTTTCTTCCTTGGGGAATCGGACATCAGAAGGGCGGAGTTTGTGTCGGAAAAGAGGTCTAAAGTAACATGGAAGATATTAATATAAGTGAAACAATTATTTGCCTCATTTTTCAAAGTCTCAGACAACGTGTAAAAATCGAGAAACGAAGATCAGATGTTCTGAATTAGAGGGTGCCCGAAAACCTCTGTGATAAGAAACTTGATCTTTCAGAGAGGGTGACTTACTTGTTGGTCCGCGCCCTGCCAAAAATAATAACGTTGATCATTTTTAAATTGAAGAAGCTTTCATCTTCTCCTCCAATAAGAAACAAACAAAAAAGAAACAACGAAACCAGTAAAAAAGAAACAAAGAATCAAGCAGACAAAAACTAAGAAACAAACAAGCAAAAAAGAAAAGAAAGGAAAAGAAACAAGAAAGAAAGAAAGAAAAAGAAAGAAGGAAAAAAGACGGAAAGAAAGGGAAAGAAATGAATAAACAAAAAAGAAGCAAACAAAAGAAACAAACAAAAAAAAGAATAAGAAAAGAATAAGAAAAAAGAAAGAATGTAAAAGAAAAAGAATAAGAAAGAAAGAAAAAAATGAAAAAGAATGAAAAAGAAAAAATAAGAAAGAATGAAAAAGAAAAAGAATAAGAAAGAAATAGTCAAAAAGAATAATAAAGAAAGAAATAATGAAAAAGAACAAAAAAGAATAAAAAAAAGAATAAGAAAGAATGAAAAAGAGTAAGAAAGAAAAAATGAAAAAGTAAGAAGAATAAGAAAGAAAGAATGAAAAAGAAAAAAGAATAAGAAAGAAATAGTCAAAAAGAAAAAGAATAAGAAAGAAAGAAAAAAATGAAAAAGAATGAAAAAGAAAAAATAAGAATGAATGAAAAAGAATAAGAAAGAAATAGTCAAAAAGAATAATAAAGAAAGAAATAATGAAGAAGAACAAGAAAGAATAAAAAGAAAGAATAAGAAATAATGAAAAAGAAGAAAGAATGAGGAAGAAAAATGAAAAAGTAAGAAAAAGAGAGAAAGAACGAAAAAGAAGAATGAAAAAGAAAAAGAATAAGAAAGAACGAAAAAGAAGAAAGAATAAGAAAGAATGAAAAAGAGTAAGAAAGAAAGAATGAAAAAGAAAAAAGAATAAGAAAGAATGAAAAAGAAAAAGAAAGATGGAATGAAAAAAGAATAAGAATTAGAAAGAAAGAAAAAGAAAGAAAAAATGAAAAAGAAAAAAGAATAAGAAAGAATGAAAAAGAAAAAGAAAGATGGAATGAAAAAAGAATAAGAATTAGAAAGAAAGAAAAAGAAAGAAAAAATGAAAAAGAAAAAAGAATAAGAAAGAAATAATCAAAAGAAAAAGAATAAGAAAGAAAAATAATGTAAAAGATCAAGAAAGAAAGAATAAAAAAGAAAAGGAATAAGAAAGAAAGAATGAAAAAAAATAAGAAAGAACGAAAAAGTAAGAAGAATAAGAAAGAAAGAATGAAAAAGAGGAAAGAAGAAGAAAGAAATAGTCAAAAAGAAAAAGAATAAGAAAGAAAGAAATAATGTAAAAGAACAAGAAAGAAAAAATGAAAAAGAAAAAGAATAAGAAAGAATAAAAAGGGAAAAGAATAAGAAAGAAATAAGCAAAAATGAAAGAAAGAAAGAAAACAAAAAGAAAGAAAGAAAGAACAATTACATTTCCAGATTATTTTTCTTGCCGACAAGAAGCTCAAATTCGTGGTGTTAGTGGTTACATTTTACAGTAATTTGATCTCAGAGGTTCATTTTAATCTTTCTCCTGAACGGTCAGTCTTGCATAGGATTTTTGCTTGATTTTATATCAGTCACGTTGCCGTGTTCTTGTGGAATTACTTGAAAAAGACACGATTTAAAAAAAAAAGTTTGAAATAACATTAAACAAAAGAGAACAATATAAAAATACATTATTATTAGTAGGCATAACCTTTGATTTTTTTTTTGTTTTTTAGTTGAATCCCACGGGATCAAAATGCTCCTGACTCGTGCGAACTGATATGCCAAGATTATTTCATATTCGGGTAACAAACAATTCTTAAGTGGTGTTAGAAGACAAAATATCCTCTGGTGATAAATCTGACCTCCTTTCTGGCAGTCACTTTAGCCTAAATAGTCAACGGTTACAACGCAACATTGAACAACTGGGCGAAAAATACCTTGTAGGTGACGGCCGCGTGAAAAGGATAATCACTGCAATAAACCCATTTAAAAACGATTGTTTTCAAGGCCCTTCACATTAAAATCGACAAACCACCTTCAATAAAATTTGTTTCGATATTGCTACGCCCGTGTTAAAACGTCTTTGAACTGCATAACATTGCTTTACAAAAGAAAAAAGAAAAAGAAAAATGATACGAGGCAAACATGAGAATATGTATTCTTTAATTAAAAGATTAATTTTGATTGGTTACATTATTGACATTGTTCGGTCTACTGTGCTCATCTTTATTGTCATGTCCACGACGTTTCGGCCGTTGTACGCTCTGGCCTTCTTCAGGATATTTCTATATTTCTCAGATGAGGTATTATAATTATTTACATCGTTCGGACTGCTGTGCTCATCTTTCTCATATTTTTGAGATGAGGTATTATAATTACATTGTTCGGAATATTGTCCTCATCTTTATTATCATGTCCACGACGTTTCGGCCGTTGTGCGCTGCGGCCTTCTTCGGGATATTTCTATATTTCTCAGATGAGTTATTATAATTATTTACATTGTTCGGACTGCTGTCCTAATCTTTATTGTCATGTCCACGACGTTTCGACCGTTGTACGCTCCGGCCTTCTTCGGGATATTTCTATATTTCTCATATGAAGTATTATAATTATTTACATTGTTCGGACTGCTATCCTCATCTTTATTGTCATGTTGGGATATCTTAATATAAAATGTATTGTTGGTCATTTTGCTTTAAAATGTATTGTTGGTCATTTGGCTATAAAATGTATTGTTGGCAATTCTACTATAAAATGTATGTTTGGTATATCTTAATATAAAATGTATTGTTGGTCATTTTGCTATAAAATGTATTGTTGGCAATTCTACTATAAAATGTGTTTGGTATATCTTAATATAAAATGTATTGTTGGTCATTTTGCTATAAAATATATTGTTGGCAATTCTACTATAAAATGTATGTTTGGTATATCTTAATATAAAATGTATTGTTGGTCATTTTGCTATAAAATTATATTTTTTATATATAAAAATATATTGCTGGTATTTTAACTATAAAAATGTATTTTCATATTTTCATAAAGTTTGGTTTGTGTTTGGGAGTTCACTATTTACCCACAGCTGGGACCCTAACAGGTGCTACAACCTTGGGTCAAAGTGGACTTGGGAACAGCAGGAGTTAAGACGTGGTTCTACGCTCCTCAAAACCTTCAATTTGCCGATTAGAGACATTGCTGCTGGATATAGTTTATCATCATACCCAGGACTATTTGATGTGATGGATTCAAACTTCCAAACAATTTTGCTCTGTCATGTCTAGTAATTGTTTTGACTCTCACGTATCCCGTTTCTATTAAAATGTCTCTATTCATAATACAATGTGTTTATTTCATACAATATTATAAAAGGCATAGTACAGGAAAAAAAAAAAAAACATAACAGATACAAAAAAAAAAATTAGAGAACGAAATACAACAATACTTGAATAATACAGTCCTTATTTTTTTTTTTTTTATAGTAAGATTCACCCTGTACAAGACCTGGGGACCAAGTCATAGTTATTCTAGGAGACAGTTTATACGGAAAATAACGGTTAACTCTAGAATTGAACAGCTTAAGATTGTAGTGATCGGGGAAACATCCTCTTGGGAGTCTGTTCCACAAAGCAGAGTTTCACGGGAAGAAGCTGTCCGAGTGGAACTTACTGCATGCCAATGGTATATGGAGGGGATGTGGGTGGTTTTCTACAATGTAAGTGTCATGGCGGGTTCTTGACGTGAAGGTCAGAATTGGTGGAACCCAGGAATGTACTTTATCCGAGCACTTTCAATAGAGTACAATAGACAGTAGAGACCTTTTTTTCCGATCCCGTGTATGCTTTCAGGATTTTAAGCAGGAACATCCTCTAGAAGACGACACCATCATGCTTGATAGATGTTCGCCACCTTCGTAAAATCTTGTAAGAATCTTTCTCCATGCTCATCACTGACTGCCCCGATGTTCAGAGAGACGAACTTGAAGTGGAGAAAGGGAATCTTGATTGACATTCGACACCACAGATACTCATAAGCCTGCGGCCTTGTGTCACATCTAAGCTGGGCTTAGTAAATCATCATACTCCTAAGCCTGTAAGAACTTCTCGACACACTCTTGGTAATCTAGTGTTCGTATGTTATCAAACCTATGGCAGACTGAAAAATGCTCTCAGTTCCTTGAGGGTTAGGGTTTTCTTAAGTTCCTTACCCTTCTGTATCTCTCGGATTTAAGGTCCTACTAAGATGCCCTCCTTGAGTTTAACAGAACTGGAAATAGAGCGCGCAGGTGTTGGAAGGCTGCGCCATTCTTCTCCATGGCCTTAACGAAAACCTTTATTAGACCAAGCGTGATATGAAGAGCAGGGTGAAGCACCTTGTTCATATCCACTAGAAGATTTTCTCGGACAATATGTTCCGAATGACCTTCTATACACACCAGTCCCTCTTGTAGTGCTTGGACACAGCCCGACTATCGCCCAGAGGCTGGTCTCCGTGACTAAACAGGTAACTAAACTGTTAGTGGCACATTTTGGTTCCCTGATAGAAAAAAGGGATACAGGTTCGATTTCTGTCGGAGACAATTTTCTTTAGTTGGAGTTTTTAAATTAGGTCGTTTCTTATTAATTTCACTTAAAAAAAAAACAGATATAGAAATTCAAACACTTCATCTTAATGTGCCGTGTCCCTTCAGGACGGAGACGATCACGGCCCTCCACATCTTCCTGCTTTTTGTAGCCCTTAATAAGTTTTGTAATTCTTTTTCTCCTAAACCGTGATCTGTGATCCATTTTCTCAATCTCAAGTATGTTGTACGTTGTTTTCTCTGTTCCTCTTTGCCTCAATCTGTCCTGTGAGTATCAGATTTTCCAAGCACTCTTTCCTCATTACGTGCCCCAGAAAATTCAACTGTCTCTTCCTGGTGCTAAGTATAGGTTTTCCAAGATTCATTTTTCTGAAACCTCGTCATGTTCGGTCCATGGTATCCTCAGCATCCTTCTGTAGATATTTCAATAGTCTCCTCCTGATGTTAAGTTTAAACTTTCTTTTTGTTTCCATTTTCTCTAAAACTTCGTCGTTGCTCACATGTTCGGTCCATGGTATCCTCAGCATCCTTCTGTAGAAATTTCAACTCTCTTTTCCTGATGTTAAGTATACGTTTTCATTTTTTTCCATTTTCTCTGAAACCTTGTCATGTTCGGTCCATGGGATCCTCAGCATCCTTCTGTAGAAATTTCAACTGTCTCTTTCTGCTGTTAAGTATCAGTTTCCTTTTTGATTCCATTTTTTCTGAAACTTTGTCATGTTCGGTCCATGGTATCCTCAGGATCTTTTTGTAGAGCCACATTTCTGTTGCTTCAAGTTTCTTCTTCATCTTTGTGGAGATTCTCCAGAGTTCTTTGCCATAGAGGAAGACAGATATCACGTAACAGATCAGTACTCTTTTCTTTGTTTCTAACTAAGTTTTTCTATCTCATAATACTCTGGAATGGATCTTTGGCCATCCCAATATGTCTTCGGGTCTCAGGGTCGCACTTTCCGTCTTTCCTATCCCTTAGATATTTAAATTTTTGTACGTGTTTGATTTTATTATCTCCGATTTGAAATTTCAATTTTGGGTTGATCCTTTTGCTGACCACGGTGTATTCTGTCTTCTTGTAGTTTATACTTAGTCCTTTCTTCTCACTTTCCTTCACTACATTCTGTAGGAGCTGTTGTAGTTTCCTTTCTGTGCCTGCTATCAACAATGTGTCATCTGCATATCCTGTGTTGTTAATATTTATGATGCCGGCAACAAATCCCGACAGAACATCTAATTGGTCAATTATAACCCGGTTTACAACAGATATGTGGGACCTAAGATTTGTTTTGATCTCCAATTTTAGTCAAGATAGTAATGCTAAGATCTAAGTAGGGGATCTCGGCGCCTGTTCAACTATTAAATCTTGTTAAAACGCTTCCTAGATATTTAAACTTTTGTACTTGTTTTCTTTTGGCATCTCCAATATAATGAATTACTATATATATATATATATATATATATATATATATATATATATAAGAACACACAGGGGTAATTAAAACATTAAAAAGATAAGATACTGACAACTAATTCATCATTTTTCTCGGACCAACTTTAATTGTTTTATGACCCTTCTCCGCAGAACTCTTCACTGCCAATTCAAGAAAGACATTCGGATTACTAATACAAAAACAGAGAATGTCTCATATCGAGAATATTTAACATTGCCAAACATAAGGAAAAAATTAATTATTTTTAATAATATGTGGAAATCGCCTTTTACCTGAAGACGGTCACGAGACCAGAAACACGTGTAGTAAAATTATGAAAAGTAAAACGTAATATTTTTTCTAAAAAAAATACACATTACAACCAAAAACGTTTGCTAGCAAAAAATGCACACCAAACAGTGAGGTTGTTCCAATAACTTGGTCCGATTTTAAATGTGAATTAAATTTAAGCGTCTAATGATTTTCTTCTTCTTCTTTTAGGTCTAACAACATAAGTCTTTGGCAATTTCAACCATGGAAAGATTAAAAATCAAACAAAATGTTAAAGTTATCGAAGCCTATTAGAAAAAATGGACGTTCAAATTTATAAATATACAGTCCAATGATTCGGCTAGCAAAAGAATGCAGATCAGTGACCATTTCAACAATCTTCCTTGGACTTTCATCAGCCCAAATGCGACAATTCTGCTTATTAACGAATCCATCAAGATGAAAATAGGCTTCATCACTAAAGAGGGTTTTTTTTTGCTCATCGGCTTGTCTTTGCTCGTGAATCCAATTGACGAATATACGGCGCTCTAAATAGGTAGAGACAAAGATATTCAAATTCCTATTGAGTTTATTTCTCGGTGTATGTAGAGGTTGTTCCGATAACTTGGACCGATTTTAAATGTGAATTAATAAAGCAATTTCCACACCTAGAGAAGACACCCTAATGTACAAGATTAAAAATAAATCCAGATTCATTCCTCGAGTAACCTCTTTCAACCCCACTCTGCCTCCACTATCCGAAATAATCAAAAGTCGCTGGGAAATACTATATCTCAAACCAGACCTAAAAAAATTGTTTGAGGAACCCGGCTTTCTAGCATATCGTAGACCTAAGAACCTAAAAAAAATCATAGGTAGTAACCACATTTCAGGGGACAAGGTAATTCGTAATAAACCAAAAACAAAAACAAAAACAACAGGATTTTCCCAACCATGTAACAACGAAAGGAGCTTATGCTGCAACCACTTTAGTCACACGAATTCATTCACTAGCTCAGTCACTAAATCTATTTTCAAAATCTACCACGATTCTAACTGTAGAAGTCATAGCATAATTTACCTCCTAGAATGCACACTATGCCAGAAACAATATGGAGGAAAATCTGAATGGCCCTTTCACTACAGAATTAATAATTATTGCAATAAATCTAAATGTTATCATGTGTTTAAACGCATTGTAATATGTTGTGACTGCGTATATATATATATATATATATATATATATATATTCATTTTTATTTTACTTTTTTATGTCAGTGTGTAGGTTGATATATTTATATTTATTTCTATGTGTCTGTATATATGCATATGCGTATATGTATGCATGTGTATGTATTTTGTGTATATTTATATATGTATATATATATATATATATATATATGTGAGTATGTATATTTATGTATGTATCTATTTGTAGTGATGAATGTGTGTACACATACGTTATGTGTGTATTTTTTATATATATTGTTATATATTTGTACTCATGTATGTCTACTCATGCGTATATAAGTATATATAAGATATTTATATATATTTGTCTGTTTATGTGTTTTCTTATTTATATATTAGCTGGTTTTATTTTAAATGTTGCATTTTGCCTCGAAATTTGAATTTGGTATTTACCATGTGTGTGTATGCGTATATATTTTATCTATCCATTTCTATATACAGTATAAGAGAAACCCTGATATAAGAGACCTGGATATAAAAAAACCCCCGGATATAAGAGAGATTTTCTCTGATCCCAAATTAGAGCCTGTGTTAATGTATATATATATATATATATATATATATATATATACAGTGTAAGAGAAAGAGGCCTGGATATAAGAAAACATATAAGAGAGATTCTCTGGTCCCAAATTAGAGCCTGTGTTAATATATATAAATGTACCAACCTGATATAAGAGAAACCCTATATATATATATATATATACATATATATATATATATATATATATATATATATATATACAGTAACCCGGATATAAGAGACCCGGATATAAGAGAAACCCTGATATAAGAGAGATTTTCTCTGGTCCCAAATTAGAGCCTGTGTTAATGTATATATAATAGACCAAACCCGGATATAAGAGAAACCCTGATATAAGAGATCCTGATTAATTTATATCCGGGTTATTATCTTATATATATATATATATATATATATATATATACAGTCTATATATCCCTGATATAAGGTTTTTCTCTGGTCCCAAATTAGAGCCTAATGTATATATATATATATATATATAACTATATATATATATATATATATATATATATATATATATATATATATATATAGTGTAAGCCGGATATAAGAGACCCGGATATAAGAAAGATTTTCTCTGGTTCCAAATTAGAGCCTGTGTTAATGTATATAAAATAGACCAAACCGGATATAGAAACCCGGATATAAGAGACTTTTCCGGTCCGGCAACTCTCTTATATCCGGGTTACACTGTAATAATAATAATAATAATGATGATGATGATGATGATGATAATAATAATAATAATGATGATGATGATGATAATACAGTGTAACCCGGATATAAGAGAAACCCGGATATAAGAGACTTCTTCTCGTGTCCCGACAACTCTCTTACATCCGGGTTACACTGTATTTTATTTACTTTTTTCTTTGCGTATCTTCATTGACGTGTATTTGCTTTTCTATTCTACCCCTCTTAAACTTTATCTATTGAACCCTCTTTTTATCTAAATATCTTTGCCCATGTAATTAATATTTTAATAATCTGTTTGAATTCGTTTACTAACACTTTCAGATTTGAATATTTGTAGGTGTGTAGAAGTGTGTGTCTTTTAAACTATGTGTGTATGATCGCTTATATATGCCTTTCATTGTATGTATATGTTGTCTGCTTTTTCAAGGGTCGTGGATATCTATTTCCTGTTTCGTTCGTGTTTTTGCGTGTTTATATATCTAAATATGTCTACGTGTTTGTGTATTATAATCTGATTGCGTGTGTATTGTCTTTTGCAAGATTTCACCCTCCCCTGCATTTCTCTCCACTTCAAATGTATCTATGTTGTAACGAAGCTTTACATCCCCATAAGATTAACGTTTATTCTAACTGAGATTTTGGACTTTCAATCAAAACAAAATAAATACTAAAATATATGTATTTTTCCTCAGGTTCTTCGTTAAGTAATTTTATAATATTTTAAACTTAATACAGATTCAATTTAAAATTTAAAATTGGCAATTTTTAATTTTCAATTTTATAGTAAAATTTAATATTAATTATTTATAAGGATTTCTATTTTAGTCTAAGACATTAATTATTATAACCAAGTTTCGTTGTCAAGTTTTTTGAATTCTCATTTTTGTATTTTGATTGGTCATTGCAGCTTATGTAACAGCGTTTCCCCTATCGAGGCGTGTTTGGTCAATTTGAAAACTCTTTATTCTATATTCAACAACATCACTTGATAAGACAGCAGAAGTACTGGAACAAAATGGGTATTTTTGTAGTGATTTTATAACATATTTATGCTATAATTTCCGAATAAATTATATTTGCTCTAATCTGTATTGAGCATTAAGAATAGTATTTTTTGTTATTAGAATTTATTCCGTAATCCCATACTTAGTGTATATATATATATATATATATATATATATATATATATATATATATATATATATATATTAAAAGACATTTTTATGTTTATACATTCTTTTTATAGATACAAATATTTAATTAAATGTTCTGTTTATAATAAACAGTATTAGACAACATTTACCGGCTTGAATATTTTCTTTGACAATTTCTCGGACATTCAGGCCGGTAAATGTTGTTTAATACTGTTTATTATAAACAGAGCATTTACTTAAATACTTGTATCTATAAAAAGAATGTTAAACATAAAAATGTCTTAAAATAATTGTCGGACTTTGTCCATTTCATAATGTGTGACATATATATATATATATATATATATATATATATATATATATTGTGTGTGTATTTAGGCAGCATTTTTTCATTCATACATGTTTCATTAAATAATATAGACAAGTGTTATTTATTTATTTATTTTATGTAAATTCTTTTCATAACGTCTGATAAGCTTAATAACATTCTCATTAAACGAAGAAAGAAAATCACAATATTGATCCATATTTTTTAATCCAATCTAAGCTTTCGGCTTATATAAGCCATTATCAAAGATATCAATTACTGTACAACATATTAAGCAATATACGGGCAAGAGAGTAATGATAGTCTGTGATTATTTACATGGATGATTTCCTAGCAACGATAAACATGTGCATAATAGGTACAAGTAATATCTGTGGTTAAGTAATCCAAGTAGATCATAATTATGTAAAATATTAAAACTATTATTTATTATAGAGCATATAAGTGAATTACAAAAATGAAAACCAAATTACCCCATTCAGATGACCATTTCGTTCACGGAGACAAAATAGTCATCTGAATGAAGACATGCGAAAGAGGTATGACACGTGGAAGTAGAACACTCTACCTCGGTTGACGAAATAAAGGGTTCAGTCCGAAATTCCAACCATGAAGAAGGCCGGAGCGTACAACAGCCGAAACATCGAGAACATGACAATAAAGATGAGGACATCAGTCCGAACAATTTAAATAATGTAAATAACAGCTCAATGGGGTAATACTGAATGGGGCAATTTGAGTCTCATTTTTGGAATACATACACACACACACACACACACACACACACACACACACACACATATATATATATATATATATATATGTATGTGTGTGTGTGTGTGTGTGTGTGTAGTATGTAAAAATAGGAAAGAACACGTTAGGTAAATAATCCAGGGTTCTTTAGTATTTTTGTTTTATTTTTTAAAAACAGTGCTCCATACAGAAAGTAGAATATTTTTAAAAATATGATTCCTTTGCTACTACAAAGAACCTCATGTTTCAAAAACAAGTTGAAAACCCTCAATATAATTAAAAATTAAATTGAATTAAATAACAAGTTCATTCTATTCAAACGAAATTTAGGAATAACCAATTTTGAAAAACGATACGTAGATTTCAAAATTGGTTATTCCTAAATTTTCGCTTGCGGATGAAACAGGGCTTTAATTCAATTTAATTTTTAACAATTATATTGATGGTTTCAGCTCTCGTTTGAAACATGAGAACTCTTATGTAAAGAAGGAATCATATTTTTTAAAAATTATAATTATTTATATATATATATATATATATATATATATATATATATATATATATATATATATATATAATACATGCATACGACAAACAAAGAATTGATTTAGGGTTAGTGTTTGCGATTGAAGTTGAGTTAAATGCTTTTGTTTTTGTGATGAGACTTAATCAAACAAAGGAAAGAAATATAAACAAATTGTATCTTTTTACGGCAATAAAAAGAAAATGCAATTTATTTTTCTTTTTTAGCCTTCCGTACTTATAAATTATGAACGTTAGCCAGGTACTAACAGGAAAAAAAATTTATATTTTTTTTTTCGTTTTTTGCAGCAAAAAGATAAAAATTCAGTTATAATTTGAATCTAAATTAGAGGCAATGGCGGAAGTAGAAGAGGTTGTAGCATCATATTTGCTTAATCACTGCAGCAGTCCCGTAGGTGCCTCTGCTTGAAGTGATAGTTAACAAGCAAGTCTTGTTCTTTGACTTTTAACACTGATTAGTTGATTTCGATTCTCACTCTATGACCCGTACTTGCGGCTTTCTGATAACAAATAACGACTCCTAAAAAAATAGCCTCGGTGAATTAAGCTCATTAAATCGTTATATGGACTATTCACTTAGTCGTTGCTTTTTCTTTTATTGCTTTCAATAATATTTAAGAACCTCTTGCATGAAATATAACACGCGATAACTGTGATTTTTGCCCTTTCGTAAAGGAACCAGTGCATCGGGTGAGAAACCTGCTGCAGACGTCAAAATCAATCAGGTAAAGAAATTTAACTGCACACTATCATAACATTTTTTTTCTGAATGTCATGGGATACCGCAAATGTAACAGGCAAATCGTGTATGAATATTGAAAGATGCCTTCTAGAAGCAAAATAATAAATGATACGAAAAATCTTTACAATAAAATAAACAATTCAAGGGGTGAATTAAGTCTTGAGGATGGCAATGTTTTTAAAGATGCCAGATTTGGTAACTGGATATTTGTCCGACGGGC
>CAHIKZ030003380.1:330000-340000 GCA_903632075.3 Acanthosepion pharaonis | reverse complement strand
CTATAACTGATTGATTCGTTTTCTACGACTAGTCAAGGTGCGCCCAGAATAGTTGCAGGTCGATTTATCAGGAAGGCGACTAGAGGAGGTGATCCCAACGTGCGTGCCTGAAAACCATACCACGAGTAGACGATATTCAGTCACCACCCCCACTAGGGCATTATGTGGCACAAGGCCGGTTTTTTAACGTGGGATCTCCGAGCCCGTGGTCTCGGCTCAAAAATATGCCCATTGAATTCGTATACACGGGTTCAGGGTCGGTTTACCTCCCCGAAAGAGACTCCGCCCTTCGGCGTAGCCCCGTTCGGGTTCCTCCCCGCCCGAAGGCAGAGTGTTCAAACGATCAGCCGGTCAAGACTTGAACGGGTAGATCGATGCAGATTATTTCTTGGAGATAATAATGATTTACTGACACAAGTCTTATTAGCTAACTCATAGCTGAGGGGAAAGATGGAATCCATATTTTTCGGAAGGGTATTTGTGTTTAAGTGAATATAACGAACCCAACTGGAATTGGAACTCGGTTCTCTGATTAACAATTCCTTTATCCATTACGCCACCCGCACATCCAAGCTTACAACAGCTGCTATTCCAAAGCGGTCACCCATCTTGGTACTGACCAGGTTTGACGTTAGCTTCAGTGATCATACGGGAACCGATGGTAAAAGTGATTACGCGGCCTTGTGGGTGATGAATTATTCTCCACCGTGCAACCCTTATCGCACAGAAGAAAAGTGTCTAGGCTCTCCCTGCTTTATAGCTATTTCTCTGGCAGAATGAAATTCTTTATTCCCACCAGTTTAGGCCTTAATTTGGCACAGACTCGCTTTGCCATGGTCACGTCGTCAAATAATCTCCATATCTGACGTATCCCTTCGGCAAGGACTAATATTAACCAGGACAGCTTCTTCCCCCAGACGTGATACTTTGTGGAACAGACTCCCGAGATGATGCTTCCCAGACCACTGCAATCTTAACCTCTCCCAAGTCTCTAAGTGGCGCAGCTATTCGTAATCGAGGATGCCCGTCTACTAGAGCGGCTAGCTAATCTTCAGTGAAGACGCCTGTTCAGGCACATTTTGTGTTTGTTAGATACCCACAGAGCCCACATGTGGTTTATACTGTAACTCTACTTAGCAGGCCTCAGTTACAGTTTCTGTGGGAGAGCGTGTTATCTAGTGTGATTTGAAGAAGGCTAGCACAACCATCGACGGCTCCCATGGATCCCGTCTACCCAATTTCACTCACAAGGCTTGGGTCAACCCGTGGTATGGTTTTCGGGCACACATGCTCGTGTTGCCTCCTCCAGACCGTTAACATCAAGAAGTCACCTTCCTGATAAACTGACCATGGCGAAATTCGAATCCGAGTCTCATGGTCAAAAGCGAATGTCTAGCGAATGTCTAGGATGAACAGATATCTATCCGATATATCCTCATAATATACACTTATTTTTTTTTTTCCTCCTCTCTCCCTTACAACATTGCCATTAAATAACTTCGAGATAACAGAGAGAAATAAATAAGACAAACTCGTATGTAAGTAATGAAATAGAAGCTTTAATACACACAGGTACACTTAGCAATTGACCTAATGCTAACTTGGTATTTACCCGAGCTCCCCACAGAACGGGATGTTGCACAAGGCCAGTTTAATTTTTGTCCGTAGAAAAATACTCCGTAGCCTCGTCTGGGTTCCTTTCTGCCCGAGTTCGACAAGCACTAAGAGCTTAACGCGCGGCTAAGACCTAATGCTGACCCGGTATTTACCCGAAACTCTGCCCTTCAGTATAGCCTTGTCTGAGTTCCTCTGCCCGGTAAGAGAAGGTTGATGAAACAGGTGATTGAAGAAAGAAAGAAAGAAAGAAAGAACAAGGAATGAAAAGAAAGAAAGAGACAGAAAGGAAAGAAAGGAAATGACTGGAGATATCAGGGTGGGCTGAGAATTTCTGGGTCCTAAACCCCTTTCCAAAATTAGTATATTAATGACCAAATGTCAGAATACTGATTTTGTGAAGAGGGGCGGATTGAGAGTCTCCCCGCACGCCATCTTGTTTCTAAGAGCAGAAGATCATCGCATGAAGGGAGGAAAACAACAAAACCTTGGGAAAATTAGTTCTGAGAAATAAAACTAAAAGAAGTGATTGCAATGAAGGAGAAAAAATTGAATTAAATGACAGATTGAAAACGAAGAAAAAAAAACGATACATGTGGTTTGAAAAACGGAGAAAAAAGTTCGAGGAAAATAACAGAAAAAAACGTAAAGAGATGGAAAAAATGAAGAAAAGGAAAGAAACAAGTGATTAATAATGAAAGAATGAAGAGGTAAAGAAGGGATGGAGGAGTCAAAATAAGAAAAAAAGAAAGAAGAAAAGAGAAGTCAGTACAGAAGAAAAGTAAGAGAAAAAAGAAACACAAAGTCAAAACGGAAAGAAAGAAAGAAAGAAAGAAAGAAGGGAAGGAAGAAAGAAAAAGAAAGAAAGAAAGAAAGAAAGGAAAGAAGAAAGAAAAGAAAGAAGGGAAGGAAGAAGAAAAAGAAAGAAAGAAAGAAGGGAAGGAAGAAAGAAATAAAGAAAGAAAGAAGGGAAGGAAGAAAGAAAAAGAAAGAAAGAAAGGAAGAAAGAAAGGAAGAAAGAAAGAAAAAAAGGAAGAAAAGAAAGGAAAGAAAGAAGGAAGGAAGAAAAAGAAAAGAAAGAAAGGAAGGAAGAAAGAGGAAAAGAAAGAAAAGAAAAGGAAGGAAGAAAAAAAAAGAAAGAAAGAAAGGAAGAAAGAAAGAAAGAAAAAAGAAGGGAAGGAAGAAAGAAAAAAGAAAAAAAGAAGGAAGAAAGAAAAGAAAGAAAGGAAGAAAGAAAAAAAGGAAGGAAGGAAGGAAGGAAAAAGAAAGAAGGGAAAAGAAAAAAAAGAAAGAAAAAAAGATAAAAAGCAAAAGAAAAAGTATGAGAGAAAGAAAAAGAAAAGAATGAAAGGAATCACACAGACACAGACACACACACATATACATATGTGTGTATGTGTGCGCGTAAATACAAACATGTTAAATGAAGTCGAATATGTATATATATTGCACTTCGAACTTATATATATATATATATATATATATATATATATATATATATATATATATATATATATATATATATATACGCATACGCCGACTGATGTTGTCAAATCTCCGACGGATGCCAACACGGTAGGGTTTCGATCCCGGCTTGAAGCAACCGGATGTCTAACCACACTGATGAGCTGTGATACAGAGAAACAGGCCTGTATGTGGATGACCATATTAAAGCTCTCGTTTATTCGATTGAGGGAGGAAGGTAATTCCAAAACAGTGGCAGTCCCCGCCATTCTTCATTAATGAATCGAGCACTGTTGGCCACTGGCGTTTGTTTACATTCGTATACAATACGTTCGAATTTCCCTTCCTCTCTGCCGTGCGCCGATAGCTTAGGGGTAGGGTCTCCGACTGATGCCAAATCGATATGTATACGTATGGATATATATATATATATATATATATATATATATATGTGTGTGTGTGTGTGTGTGTGTATGTATATATATATATATATATATATATGTGTGTGTGTGTGTGTGTGTGTGTATGTATATATATATACACACACACACACACACACACACACACACACACACACACACACATATATATATATATATATATATATATATATATATATATGTGTGTGTGTACTGGGTGTAACAGCAAAAATTGTTCAAATAGTGTAACAGCAAAATTGTCCAATTGTTAGACTGATGCCAAATCGATATGTATGTGTGTATGGCTATATATATATATATATCTCCAAGTATATAATTGGTATATACGGAATGAATTCCAATAACCAACAATTACTATTCTTAAAAGAGTGCTCAATACAAAGTAGAGCATATATTATATTTATAAATATATGTTATAAATGTTTATTTTTACACACTCTGTGTCTTATCAACATCATCACTTGATAAGACACAGAGTGTGTTGAAACAAAATGGCTATTTTGTAATGATTTTATAACATACTTATGTTATAATTTTTTTAAAATAATTATATATATATATATATGTGTGTGTGTGTGTGTGTGTGTGTGTCTATATATGTACCGTGTAACAGCAAACTATCTAAATACTGTAAAGCAAAATTGTTCAATTGTTAGATTGGGTTTTGAACCGTTGTATCTTAGAAATGATTAAATATATCTTACTGGAATTCTCTGAGGTTTTTATAACACTGCTGGAGGCTACTTTCAACAATGATAATGTATTTAAAATGATGATCCCTCTTGATGCTGTGACCTCCTGATCCACCTTTCCTCTCTCAATTTTGTTGTTTTACACTCGGTATATATTGGAAAAATTGTATGACAAAGTGGAAAAAAGTTTACTGGCGGCACATTTCGGCCTTCAGGACTTTATCAGACGGAATTTGTTATATTGGTACATGAGCACGACAGTGGGCTGCTGGGAATTTCAATATTTTTTTCTAATTTCTTATCTAGTTGAATTCATTTAGAGTCTTTTTCTTTTTATTTCCATCACTTTTGTAAGTAGATATTCCACACTATGTCATTAGAAGATCTGCCAGAAATAGTAACAAGTTGTAAGAGCCAGGCGATTAAGGTACTTTCTAGACATTTACGTCGTAGTGAATTATTCTCTCATTTTATGTTAAAATTGTTTCGTTACGGTGAGCAACCAACGCATTTGACGCATTATTTTGTAAAATGTCCCTTTTGTGTTCATATAATTAAATTTTTTGAGGTTTTCCCCTTTGTATTTTTGTTACAATTATTACAGGCGATGGAACTTCAGTATATGTCTATATTTCTGAGATGAGGTATTATGTACGCTATTTACATTATTCGGACCATTGTCCTCATCTTTGTCGCCATTTTTATTACAACCTTTCGGCCGTTGTACGCGCCGGCCTTCTTCAGATGGTTGGAATGTCGAACTGAACCCTTTATTTCGCTCACTGGGGTAGACTGTTCTAGTTCCATGTGCCATGTTTAATGGATGTTAGTTATCTCCTGTTAATTCCCCTCTCCAAGTTCGCCATTGCCTTAACCGGGTATTGAACTCACACTCTTTGGGTCCTGTCACTGGATCTAACCAACGCCTTTATCCACTGTGCCATGTAAATAGATGGAGATTCAGTTTTTAGATTATTATTTTGTTTAGTATTGACTAAGGAAGCACGGTGGAGTAATGGATAACGGCTCGGATTGAGGAATCGGAGAGCCAATTTTGAATTTCAGTCGAAGAGTATCCATGCCTTTCGCAAGGCTATTAGCACGTAAGTAACTAATTAATAGTGCACATCAGTGTTAATACCCTTGCGAAAGTTATGAATCCTCTTCTCCACGCCACGGCTATGGATAAATGGAAGGCCAGACCGGATTCTATAGCGTTGGATGGCAACTGGTCTACCGCAGAAAGAAATGGCAACCTACTACGGGAAAAAAATCTGCCTCGTCAGTCATGTATCTTTCGTTACATGATCGTCTAAGCGTGTAACACGCAAGGAACATAACTGACCGAGTAACAAATTTTGAGTTGAGTTTACGTAGATTCTTCTCGATTATAGATGCAATAAAGT
Source organism: Acanthosepion pharaonis (assembly GCA_903632075.3). Lineage (NCBI taxonomy): Eukaryota > Metazoa > Mollusca > Cephalopoda > Sepiida > Sepiidae > Acanthosepion > Acanthosepion pharaonis. The sequence continues at coordinate 334,384 of CAHIKZ030003380.1, read as the reverse complement.
CAGTAAACAGGATAAAATATTTTTTTTTCATTCATATATATATATATATATATATATATATATATGTATATATATATATATATATATATATATATATATATATATATATATATATATATATATATATATATATATATATATATATATATACATATATATACATGTATATATATATATGTATATATATATATATATATATATATATATGTATACATATATATATATATATATATATATATTGTATATATATACATGTATATATATATATGTATACATATATATATATATATATATATATATATATATATACATGTATATATATATATATATATATATATATATATATATATATATATATATATATATATATAAATGTGAAGCAGATTTTCCTGTAGCGAACTAAAATTAAGCTAAGCTACTTTTTTAAATGGCGCATCGGCATCTGGTATCACTAATAGTAAATTGAAACTTATTGGTGCTTAATAGTGGTTTTGTGTCAAACTAAGCTAGCTTAGTTTTAAAAAACGCTCCCTGGATGTCGTGTAATGTTTAACGATGCTAATTTGGTCGATCATTTGTAGCGTATCCGATTTTACTAAAATTAACTGCCAAGGTTTTATATATATATATATATATATATATATATATAGATAGATAGATAGATAGAGAGAGAGAGAGAGAGAGAGAGAGATAATCAATCAAGAACACCGGATTATATATGTTACTGTGCTTTTTATTTTAATTTATATTATATATATATATATATATATATATATATATATATATATATATATATATATATATATATATATATATATATATATATATATATATATATATATATATATTGTACAGTGGTTTTTATTTTGTAACTTTGGGAATTTGAGAGTCGACATTTGAGAGTTGAGATATTAGTTGAAATTAAACATCTTTTCCGATTTTTTTTTACCGTCAATATTAAAGAGTTATTGATAATGAAAGAAGTGAGAAACAAAATCAATACGAATGAAAGAAACAAAGAAAGAAAAGAAAAATATATTAAAGGTTAGATAAGAGAAAGAAAGGAATGAAAGAGAAACAAAAGAAAGAAAGAAGAAAGGCAGCCCTTAATAAAGATCAGAATTCTACGACTAACAATAATAATAATGACGTGAATGTGAAAAATATCACAAGAACAAGGAAAGAAAATAGAGGAATATTTAATGATTAATTAAGAAAAAAAAATGAATAGATTTAATGGAGAATCAAAATAAGTAACTGAAAATGAAAATAGAGAGAAAAAAGGAAAGAAAAATGAAAGAAAAATGAAAGAAAAAAGAAGTGGTTAATGAACGAAGAAGAAAAAGGAATAAATACAACACATAAAGGGGTAAAATAAGAAAGGGAAAATGAAAGAAAGATTAAATGAATGAAAAAAATAAAAAATAAAAGAAGCAGTTAATGAATGAATAAAATGTATCAATAGATTCAAGTAATAAAGTGAAAGAAAGAATAATGAATATGCTCACTTACATAGTGATTCTCTAAGCGCTGCTTAGATGTGGCTCAAGGCCGGAAGTACGGAGCACCCAGAATCGAACTCACAACTCAGTCGTAATTGTTCTAGCGAGACAAGCTTGCTAACCATTGCACCACACCGAAGTGCCCATATACTTACTTACGTATATTATTTATATATTCGGACTGTTGTCCTCATTTTCATAGCAATATTCACAACGTTTCGGCCATTGTGCATTCCGGCCTTCTTCAGGATCTTTCTATATTTCTGAGATGAGGTATTGTAATTATTTACTTTGTTCAGACAGTTGTCCGCTGAGTTGTGTCTCGGGAAACAGCTACCCGACTCTGTTTTATATTGAGTCTACGGAGAATTTTTGGCCGAGCCTACAGTCTCGGATTCCTCACATTAAATTGGGCCTTGTGCCACATCTGACCGCGTGGGGTGGTTGGTAAATATTCTGCATTCACTTGTCTAACTTCTTCTCAGTTGACTACTTCTACGCGCCGCTGGCGAATCTTATACGTGTTGTTCATGTCCTAAGTATTATCGTTCATTACCAAACTTCGTGTGATTATTCTATTCTCTAGATTACAACAGGAACCAAAGTAGTAAGGGATTAGATTAAATAAATTAGTCATTGTCCTTCATTTTAGTTGTGAATTCATGATGATATTGAGGAGGTCGTTGATAAAGATAAGAAAGTATGTTAAATATAGAACCCCGGAGGATCAGCACATTAATGTGAAGGGATCTAGAGGCGTGGTCATTGAACACGTCTTCAATACACAAAGACCGATTTCATTTTTTTAAAATAACGATTTAATTAATATATTCGGCCAGAGAAACCCTAACCCTTGAGCTTGTGAAGAAACTGAGCATGCCAAACCTTGTCAAACGCCTTCAAGATATCTAAAGCCACAGTCCGAGCCCTGCCGTTCTTATATAAAGCTTGACATACGCTTCCAGTAATAACCGTTAATACAGCGGCAGTTGACTTAGAAAAGCGAAATTCATATTGCTTGTCTTAAAGAAGACTTCTTAACTCGTTCAGAGTTGATTAGATCCACTAGTAATTTGCCAAAGAGAGGCAATAAGACGATAATCCGCGGGATCAGAAGGTTCTGAGTTCTTAAAGGCAGTAACTACAGAGGCGGCTTTCCAATTAGCTGGAAAGCAAATAGAAGCAAGGCATTGGTTGTAGAGTTTGAAGAGAACAGAAGCCAATTGAGGAGCAAATTTCCAGTTAAGGAGGACAATAGCAGGGATACGGCCATGTCTGTATGCCTTGGAGATGATAACAGAATCCATGAACGGGGTTATGGGCATATCACACAGTAGAGATTCCGTTCTAGGGAAAATCCGACAAATGGTAAAAAGAAAGAACGATTGAATAAATGAAAGAACGGATGGATGAAAGAGAGAATGAATAAATAAATGAATAAAGGCATGAAAAACTGAATAAATGATAGAAATAAGGAATGAAAAGAATAACTGAAAGAATGAATGAAGAAATGAATGAAAGCAAGTGAAGAAAGAAGGAAACGCTTAAAGAGAAAAAAAATATGAAAATGGAAATTGAAATGTGAAAAATGACAGACGACAAAGAAAGAAAGAGAATCTGCCGCTAGAACCAATCTACATTAAAAGAAGAAAGAATGAAGAAAGAAATTTTAAATAAAGAAATAACGAAATAAAGAATAATAAAAGAAAGAATAAATAAAAAAAACGAAATAAAGATTCCGTTCTAGGAAAAATAAACAAAAAGAAATGGTAAAAAAAAAGAAAGAAAAGATTGAATAAAGAATAAAGAAAAGAAAGGATGAAAGAGAGAATGAATAAATAAAAAGAAGAAGATAAAAGAAAAATGGAATAAAAAACTGAATGAAAAATAAAGAAATAAGGAAATTAAAAAGAATAAAAAAAACAGAAAAAAGAAAAAATTTCAATGAAGAAAATGAATGAAAAAAAAGAAAAAGAACAATAAGAAAGAAGAAAATTTAGAAAAGAAAAGCTTAAAGAGAAAAAATATGAAAATGGAAATAAGGAAGGAAGGAAGAAAAAGAAAGAAATGTGAAAATGACAGACGACAAAGAAAAAGAAAAGAAAGAAAATTTGAAAGAAAGAACAGAAAAAAAGAAAGACGCTAGAACCAAAAAATAAAAGAAAAGAAAAAAAGAAAGAGACAAAATAAAGGAAATTTAAGACAAAGAAATTTTAAATAAAGAAAGAAAGAAAAGAAAAAAGAAAAAGAAATAAAGAATAATAAAAAAAAGAAAAAAAGAAATATTTAAGAGAAAAAAGGTCAGGAGGAAGAAAACAAATAAAGAAAGAAAAAAAAAGAAAAAAAAGAAAGAAAGATTTGAGAGAAAGAACAAAAGAGGAAAGAAAACAACGAAATTTAGAAACCAAATCACGTTAAAAGAAAGAAAGAAAGAAGACAAAGAACATGAAAGAAGAAAGAATAAAAAAAAAAGAAAAAAAAAGAAAGAAAGAAAAAGAAAGAAAGAAAAGAAGGAAAAAAAAAAAAATAAAAATTATTTAAGAGAATAAAGAAGAAAACAATGAAATTATGAAGAAAAGAAAAAAAAAGAAAGAAAGAAAAGAAAGAAAAAAGAAAGAAAAGAGAGAAAAGAACAGCGAGGGAAGAAAACAACAGAAAGAAAAGAAAAGAAAAGAAAAGAAAAGAAGGACAAATAAAGGAAATTCAAGACAAAGAACATGGAAATACAAAGGTAAAGAAAAAAAGGAATGAAAGAATAAAGAAAAGAAAAGGAAGGAAGAAGAAAAAAGAAAAAAAAAAAGAATTATTTAAGAGAAAAAAAGGAAGAAAACAATGAAATTATAAGAAAGAAAAAAAATATAAGAAAGAAGGAAAGAAAAAAA
>CAHIKZ030003380.1:310000-327500 GCA_903632075.3 Acanthosepion pharaonis | reverse complement strand
ACTAAAAGAAAAGAAAAGAAAGAAAAAGAACGAAGACGAAAAAAAAAAATAAGCTGATAAAAAGAAGAAAAAAGAAAAGAAACACAAAAGAGCGAAAAAAAGAGAGAGAGAGAGGTAGAAAAACAACGAGATTTACAAAGAATAACACGAAGACTAATAGAGAACGAATAAAGAAAAAAAAAGTTAAAAAAGAAAGAAATGAAACTGAAAAGAAGGAAGACTGTTGTGTGGATGAAGAACTGGTCAGGGAGTGTGGATAACGTAGATACAAGAACTTCTAGGCCTGCTGCCTTTCTCCTTGGACGACGGCAAGTTAGGGGTTAATACGGAGACAGCAGGAGGATGATAAGCAAGTGATTTCAAATCAGCCGATAATTTTAGCGTGTATTGCCAGACGAGTAAAGCTCTTCAGTAAAGGAGAGAATCCGTTTGTCGCACACTCTATCGAAGGAAAACATTGAACAGAGACCTCAGCTCTCTTTGTCCCTCTCGCCATGGCTTGCCCTCGATTCCTTCCTATCAATCCCCCATTCGTTATCAAATGGAAATGGACAGGAATAATGGGCGAATATTGCTAACAGCTTTGTTCTTATTTTGCTGTTGTTGCTCCTTCTGCCGCTATTATTATTATTATTATTATTAATATTATTATTATTAAGAGGTCGCTTACCAGGACCGAAACAAATGTTTTAATAAATATTCACTGCTTCGCTTTCTTTTCTGCGATGCTCTTTCAGCAGAAAGCCTGGAAGGCTCGAAAAAAAAAAAAAAAAAAAAAAAAGAAGAGAAATTAAATAAGAAATGTGTGAATGTGTTTGTAATTTGGTGCGCATGCGCGGTCGTGGCCATTGAGTTAAAAAAAAAAAAGATGGTGGAGGCAGTATCTGATTTCTGATTCTTTTTTCTTTTTCTTTTTCGATACACGCATCTTTTGTTCGTTGTCACCGAGTGCTTCAGGAGTAGTTTTCGGAATTAGTGTTTTAGGGTCTATTTCTTCCCCCATCTCCCTTTCACTCTCTTGCCCTCTTTCGCTCGCACGCACGCTCGCTCCCTCGCTCGCTCTTCACAGTTCTCGATCTTCATTTCTCGTTTCTCTGCACGCGTGCACATTTGACTTGATTTTTTTTTTCTTGTAGTGTTTTATGCCTCTGTAAGTATTTAGGTGCTAGGGGCATTTAATACTTTATCTCTGAACATATACTTGTGGCAGATTTCGCGGGAATGAGTGTGTCCGCGACGCGCAGGTGTGTGTATGTCTGCTTCAAGTACGTGTATTTGTTGAGAAGCTCAACCTGAATGTCTGGGGTCACCCGTTTGAAGGTTTACTGACATACACGAGGTTAAGAAAATTCACGAATTTTACTTAAAAAAAAAAAATTGAAGGAAGCTAGTCGGCTGTGTATTTAGGCTAAGTCATTATCAATCAAGAATCGTTCAGACGATTGAACTTACTTTTTCGCAAATGACGTTACTATAGAATTACATTGGAAATGATGTTACTATAAGAATGCATTAGAAATGTTGATACTATAGAAATGCCTTGAAAATGATGTTACTATAGAGTGACTTGTAAACGATGTTATTAGAGAATGCATTGTAAATGAGGTTAATAGAGAAATCCATTGCAAATGATGTTACTATAGAAATGCATTGCAAATGATATTACAATGGAGATGCATTGTAATTTATGTTACTATAGAAATGCATTGGAAATGATGCTACTATAGAAATACATTGAAAATGACATTACTATAGGGGGCATTGAAAATGATGTTACTATAGAAATGCATTGCAAATGAGGTTAATATAGAAATTGTAGTAGAAATATTTTTAATATGGAAATGCATTGCAAATAATGCTACTATAGATTTGCATTGGAAATGATATTACTATAGACATACATTTAGAATGATATTACCAAAGAAATAGATTGCAAATGATCTTGCTATAGAAATACATTTCAAATGATGTTACTATATGGTGCATTGTAAATGATGTTACTATAGAAATGAATTGCAAATGAGGTTAATATAGAAATCCATTGCAAATGATATTACTATAAATATACAATGAAATTACTATAGAATACATTGCAAATGACATTACTATAGGATGCATTTCAAATGATGTTGCTATAGGAATGCATTGCAAATGATGTTACTATAGATATTGTAGTGGAAATGATTTTACTATAGAAATGCATTGCAAATAATGTTAATATAGAAATACATTGGAAAGGATGTTACTATTGAAATGCATTGCGAATGATATTACCATATAAATACATTGCAAATTATGTTACTATAGAAATTCATTGCAAATGATGTCACTATAGAAATGCATTGGAAATAAAATTAACAGATTATTTGCACTGAACATTGAATCCATTGTTAGGCCAGCTTCTAAGAAAAATGGTCCATTCAGTTGTGTGGCCCAATATTTTTTATAGAATACTAGCAGGAGAGCCCGTCGTTGCCCGGGGATGTAACAGTAAGAGATAGATCAAGTATCGACCATCATAAAGACTGAAAAATAAAATTGACAAAGATTATTGTTTAAGGTTGACGGACATGCATGTCTAATTAGTTTTATTTTGTTTTTTTTTTGGGATTTTTTTACAAACCCAAACTCAAAAACAAAAACATTGTTTTCAATCGTTATGAGTCTACCAATTGAATAGAATTTTATTATAAACAATTGTCTTGTAAATGGAATTTTTAAAGCATTCTGAATGTAAAATAAAGAAAAAAGTGTGAAAGACAACAAGAAAGACTACCTGCCAAAAAAAGTGAAATTTTGTTGAAATCGGTTGAAAAATGTAGGAAATCCGATCCCATATATAAACGAACACACACACACACACACACACACACACACACACACAAACAACCTGGGTTTTATAATAAGTATAACTCGATATGAGTTGCCCCTCTTTCATTAATGCCTCTTAATCGTGTTTTCAAATTGATTTCGTGCAAAAACAATTGTGTTTTTCCAATTTTTGGTGCTCTCAGAACCACCACAAGGTAATTTTACGTGGTCCTATGAAGTTTTGTTGAAATCGGTTGAAAAATGTAGGAAATACAATCCCATATATAAACGTACAGACACACACACACACACACAATCTGCGTTTTATAATAAGTAAGATCTGTTTTTAATTCTTCCACACCCTGTGACCCCATGTGTCTTAGTGGCTTTACTACCTTGTTTGGGTGAACTCGATTAAGAAAAAAATCGATCTTCTATAATTTTGTGGAGTGTCATTTTCATTCCAACCTAATTGAATCCATTCTTTTCAAATAATTTTACTAGAGAGATGCACAGGGAAATATATCCTAAACAGACTTATGTCATTCTGAGAAAAGTCAGTAACTTTTCCTCTTGTTTAGTCTATTGAACGCAATCTTTGTAAATTGTCTTACAATAAAATGTATTTGCAATAATGTTACTAAAGAAATTCATTAGAAATGATGTTACTGTAGTATTGAAATAGAAATAATCTTACTATACAAATGCAATGGAAATGATTTTACTATAGACGTAAATTGGAAATAATGTTACTATAGCAATGGTTTGGAAATGGTGTTACTATAGTATTGAATTAGAAATAATCTTACTGTAGAAATGCATTGGAAAAGATGTTACTATAGTATTGAAATGGAAATAATGTTACTATAGTAATGCATTGGAAATATAGTATTGAAATGGAAATAATCTTACTATAGAAATGCATTGGAAATGATGTTACTATAGTATTGAAATGGAAATAATCTTACTATAGAAATGCATTGGAAATGATGTTACTATAGTATTGAAATGGAAATAATCTTACTGTAGAAATGCATTGGAAATGATGTTACTATAGTATTGAAATGGAAATAATCTTACTATAGAAATTCATTGGAAATGATATTACTATAGTATTGAAATGGAAATAATCTTACTATAGAAATGCATTGGAAATGATGTTACTATAGTATTGAAATGGAAATAATCTTACTATAGAAATGCATTGAAATGATGTTACTATAGTATTGAAATGAAATAATCTTATAGTTCATTGAAATGATATTACTATAGTATTGAAATGGAAATAATCTTACTATAGAATGCATTGGAAATGATGATACTATAGTATTGAAATGGAAATAATCTTACTATAGTAATGCTTTGGAAATGATTTTACTATTGACGCAGATTGGAAATAATTTTTTTATAGAAAGATATTGGAAATAATGTTACTAGAGAAATGCATTTGAATTATTACTACTATAGAATTGCTTTTGCAATAATGTTACTATAGAAATGCACTGGAGATAATGTTACCAGAGAATCACCCTGTAAAAAAAAAAAAAAAAAAAAAAATAAATTTCAGTAGAGTCATTATCATTCCAAAGTTGTTTAAACGGATGAACGCATTCTTCAAAAATTGATGTTTTTAAAACTTCACTGGAAATAATGCTACTAGAGAAATACATTGGAAATAGTTCTTCTATAAATTTGAGGAAAGCCATTATCATTCCAAGAGTTGTTTACGCCTTTGAACAAATTCTTTACAAATTGATGTTATTATAGAAATGCATTAGAAATTTTGTTGCTAGAGAACTATATTGTAAACAGACCTTCTACAAATTTGAGAAGAGCCATTATCATTTCAAAAAATTGTTGGCAATGTGAAAGATTCGTAAGATGATGCTTAACAGGCCGAACAACTTCCTTTGGCGATAGAAAGGAATTGTAACAATAAACTCGGAATGTCTTTTGTGTCGTTATACGTGGGCAGAGCATGGACTTTTAATGTCAAAGACCACTGACTTTATCGTTACTCCACACATACTCCTCCACGCTTTGCATATGTTATATTCTGCACAAATCAATTATTTCTAGTGGCAGGGTAAAGAGTATGTATCAAATGTTTCATTATCTTTTCTTATAGAAGAAGAAGAAGAAGAAGAAGAAGAAGAAGAAATGGAAGAAGAGGAGGAGGAGGAGGAAGAAGTAGAAGAAGAGGAGGAAGAAAAAGAGGAAATAGAGGAAAAGAAGAGGAAGAAGAAGAGAAAGAAGAAAAAAATAACAGCAATAGGAAGAAGTAGAAGAGGAGGAGAAAGCAGAAGAATAAGAAGAGGAGGGAGGAGGAGGAGGAGGGAAAAGAACAAGAATAGGAGGAATGAGGAGAAGAGGATGAAGAAAAGAGGAAGAAGAAGAAGAAGAAGAAGACCAAGAAGAAGAGAAAAACAACAATAATGGGATGAAGAAGAAAAACAAGCATAGGAGGAGGAGAATGAGGGAGAAGAAGAAGGGGAGGAAGTAGAAGAAGAGGGCGAAGAAAATAGGAAATAGAGGAAGAAGAAGAAGAAGAATGAAGAATAACAATGGGAAGAATAAGTAGAAGAAGAAGAAGAAGAAAAGGAAGAAGAGGAAGAAGAGGAGGAGGAGGAAACATTAGAAGAAGAGGATGAAGAAAAGGAAGAAGAAGAAGAAGAAGAAGAAGAAGAAGAAGAAGAAGAAGAAGAAGAAGAACAAAAACAACAACAACAATAGAAAAAAGTAGAAGATGAACTAGAAGAGGAGGTGGATGAAGACGAGAAGGAGGATCAAGAAGAAGAAAAGGAAGAAGAAGAGAGGAAGAACAATAAGAAGAAGAAGAGGAAGAAGAAAAAGAGAAGAAGAAGAAGAAGAATTAAGTAGCCATTGCACAACTTGAGTGCCATTTCTTTTGTAAAAATTAAACAACTTGAGAACTGCTCAAAATCCAAAGTTTCTGATATAAAAATTCGTCTAATGGTTGCCGAGTATCCGTCTTTTATTTAGGTATTTGCACTCAAGGGAAGACAGTGTAGATCTCAAGGCTATTACACATCGTCCATTAGTGAAGCGGAATTATGCAAAACACCCGTTAAACACCCTGAAGCAAGTATAATATTCACAAGGTATTTATCGAGTAAAGTAGGTATCCCTTATACGCAGATGATTTGTTCCTAGAAACATACTGCATGCATGAAACTGCGGATAGTACCAAACCCTATCTATCTATCTATCTATCTATCTATCTATCTATATATATATATATATATATATATATATATATATATATATTTTAGGTTTTCATTATCTATCTAGCTATTGCCGTTTGTTCATTATCTATTTGTCTTTTTATCTATTTTAGTTTTTTCATTATCTATCTATCTATCTATCTGTTTCAGTTTGTTCTTTATTTATCTATCTCTCAATCTATCTATCTATCTCAGTCTGTTCATATCTATCTATCTATCTATCTATCTATCTATCTATCTATCTATCTCAGTCTGTTCATATCTATCTATCTATCTATCTATCTATCTATCTATCTCAGTTTGGTCATTATCTATCTATCTATCTATCTATCTATCTATTTCAGTTTTGTCATTATTTATCTATCTATTTCTGATTGTTCATTATCTATCTATCTATCTATCTATCTATCTATCTATCTATCTATCTATCTCAGTCTGTTTATATCTATCTATCTATCTATCTATCTATCTATCTATCTATCTATCTCAGTTTGGTCATTATCTCTATTTATCTATCTATCTATCTATCTATCTATCTATCTATCTATCTCAGTTTGGTCATTATCTATCTATCTATCTATCTATCTATCTATCTATTTATTTCAGTTTTGTCATTATTTATCTATATATTTCTGATTGTTCATTATCTATCTATCTATCTATCTATCTATCTATCTATCTATCTCAGTCTGTTTATATCTATCTATCTATCTATCTATCTATCTATCTATCTATCTATCTATCTATATATATATATATATATATATATATATATATATATTTTAGGTTTTCATTATCTATCTAGCTATTGCCGTTTGTTCATTATCTATTTGTCTTTTTATCTATTTCAGTTTTTTCATTATCTATCTATCTATCTATCTATCTATCTATCTATAGAATCTTGGATAAACGTCTGCAGATCGTTATTGGCGTGTAACTGATATTCACCCATGTGATGTTGATTTTTATGTCCACATCTTATCTGCAAACATTTACTAAATAAATCTTATAGGCTTAAACATAAATGACCAATATTTATTTATCCTCAAACCAAGGAAATATTTGTAGATATTTGTTAATGTTTACCGTTTTTTAAAAGCATTTCACCTCAAGCAAGGCGGGAGTCCCACTGTCACGCAAAGGGGTTACAGAGGATTGAGAGCAAGAGTAAAGAGGGTTGTTTGAGGAAAGAATATAGAGAAGGACTGGGATCGGGATCAAGGCATCAGAAGATGTCGTTTGGCATTTCATTTGAATATTTAAAGATTATAGCTATTAAGGAAGCAAGTAGGAGAAAGGGAGTTCCACTGGGGGTGGGGAGTGCGAGAGAAGAATCTGTTGGAGTAGAACATGCGGTTGCATTTAATTGTTTCGACAGTGAAAAGGTAGCACGCTTAAATTCATGCAATTGGGTTACCAGTGCAAGTAGCTCGTCAGAGCAGTTTCCATGAAAATATTTGTAGAAAAGACAGAGGGAAGTCACATCACGTCTGTAAGTAAGTGACTGTAGATGAAATGCCAGAGCAGGATCGATCATATTGGATATCCATCTCTGGATTTTGTCGAGGACTTCGAGATGAACAACGGGGGCACCACACCATATATGGCAACAGTATTCAATGGAAGGACGAAAGGTAGATTTTTAGATTTGAATGATGGACTCAGGCGAGGCAAAAAAAATCTTCTGGCGCGACGCAGGGTACCAACTTTCCTTGCGGTAGATGAAGCTATTTATTCAATGTAGTTGTCCCACCTCAGGTCAGTGGAAAGTGTGAGACCAAGCAGGCCCAAAGAGACACTTTTGTCGAGTTGGACATCAACCATCCTGATAGGAGGCAGGCAGGGAGAGTTCTCTATGGTGGGTAAATGAGAGCAGTTTCATTTTGGTGTCATTAAAATGTATAAGCCATTTCGTACCCTATCAACCACAGATTGGAAGTCCTTTTCGAGACCAATGGCCAAGTTGGTTTTGTCAGCAATGCCGTATTTACTATTGAGAGAGGCGTAAATGGTAGTGTCGTCTGCGTAGACGCCTATTTGGGAACTGATGACATCAAGATGATCGTTGCTAAAGATTAGAAACAGTGTAGGACTCACGATAGAGTTTTGGGAACACCAGCGTTCGTATGAATGGAACTGGAGGACTACCCGTTTAGGAAGACCTTCATTTCACGGTTTGATAGGAATAAAAAGTCCTGTAGACTTGAATATAAACGATTGATAGTTACTTATTTCCAAACTAAGTAAATCTTTTTAGACTCAAATAAAATGGCTAATATTTACCAATACCTAATCCAAAAAATGCTTATGCTCGAATATAAACGACTAATACATACAAGCAATATTTACCTACCTCTGAACCAAGTAATAGTTTACAGACTAGTATGTAAACAACCAATATTCACCTATCTCAGAATCAAGTAACTGTTTACAGAATCAGATATAGACAACCAATATTTACCTATCTGAACCAAGTATATAAACAATCAATATTTACCTATCTCTGCACCAAGTAATAGTTTACAGACTCGTATGTAAACAACAAATATTCAATACTCAGAATCAAGTAACTGTTTACAGAATCGGATATGAACAACCAATATTTACCTATCTCTCAACCAAGTAACTGTTTGCAAATTCAGATATGGGCAGCCAATATTTACCTATCTGTGAATCAAGTAATTGTTTACAGACTCGTATATAAACGACCAATATTTATCTACCTTTGCACGAAGAAATTATATACAGAGTCGTATATAAACAATCAATATTTACCTATCTCTACACGAAGAAATTATATACAGAGTCGTATATAAACAATCAATATTTACTCGGTAATAGCGGCTTTGCGAAATTAGTAAAGTTCTAAACAATACAGTAAGGGAAATTACCAGTGACTTTGTTAAAAATCAGAAGAGAAGCTGAAATGGATGAATTCATACAAAGTACAAAGAGAAAAATAGAAGAAAAAGAAAGAAATCTAGCGGAGTGTTTTTCAATTTGTAATCACGTATTACTTTATAATGAAAGAGTGGTCATACCCAATTCTTTACAAAGACGAATTCTGAAGGACTTTCATCTTGGACACCCAGGGAAAAATCGTATGAAAGCGTTAATGAGAAGTTTCGTGTATTGGCCTAATATGGATAACAACATTACTCAAATGGTAGAGAAATGTAGAGGCTGTGCTGCGGCAGCAAAGGCATCACCTATTATACAAAAACCATGGCCTAAGGTGGACAGACCTTGGTCTAGAATCCATGCGGACTATGCAGGATCCATAGATGGATATTACTACTTGATAACGGTAGATAGTTTTAGCAAGTGACCAGAAGTTTTCAGATACAAAAACCCTACGACAGAAAACACTATTAATTGTCTACACGAGTTATTCGCAAGATTCGGCGTTATAGATTGCCTTGTAACGGATAATGATACCCAATTCACCTCGAGCGACTTCCAAGAATTCAGTGCGACTTATCAAGTCAAAATATTAAAATAGCACCATACCATCCACGATCTAACGGGCAAGCCGAAAGGTTTGTTGACACTCTTAAGAGAGCCTTGAAAAAAAGCAGAGGACGTACCAACAGAAAGAGCCATACAACAGTTCCTACAAGTCTACAGAATCACCCCGAACGGAAACACACCATCTGGCCTTTCGCCAGCTGAAGTGATGTTTGCCCGCAAAATACGGTCTCTCTTTGATAAACTATTACCCAGCAAAAATAAAAACCGGCATACACCGATAATGCCTAAAAGATCCTTCAAACCAGGCGAATGGGTCTATTTCAGAATGTTCAAGAATAATATGGCATACTGGGAACCAGGTACGCTGATAAACATACTGGGGAATGTTCTATACACGATCCAAGGTGAACAATTCACTCACAGGAGACACATAAATCAGATACCGAAAAGACGGGTAGAGGAACCAAACTCGTCACCTTGCGAAAATGAAGACGCGATGGAGGCGATTTTCGAAGCCTTCGAAATTCAAAAATCACAAGTAGCCTCGGAGATCAGAAGAACAAGCCGGAAAAGAAAAGTCATGGAACCACTAAGCGAAAAAAATATTCACGGAGCCATAAGCGAAAAAAAAAAAAATTAACGCCCCCCCCCCAAGAAGCTAAGGAGGGGGGTGTTATGGGGATCTCCCCTTTTTACATACGATAGACTCGTCCAAAGTATAGTGGCAGAGAGAATACTTGCTGTTGAGATACGTTGAGACAGCTTGAGAGATACGGAGACAGACACAGGATGTTCTCAGAGAGTTATACAAGAGTCCAGAGAGTGAGATGATTGCGGCTTTACTTACCGAGACTTGTACATATACTTTCTACTAACCTGCATTTCTGGACTACTAATCTTCACTTCAAGTCTGTATTCTTACGTTTAATACACTTATTTTTATATCTCAATTACTGGAGTTGTTTATTTATTTGTGTAGGATTCCATTCACGGAATCCACAACAATTACAATGTTTTCGGCCGTTGTACGCTCCGGCCTTTTTCAGGTGGTTGGAATGTCAAACTGAACCCTTTATTTCGCCCACTGGGGTAGACTGTTCTAGTTCCACGTGCCATGTTTAATGGATGTCAGTTATCAGTTATCTCCTGTTAATTCCCCTCTCCAAGTTTTCCACTTTCTTAACCAGGTATTGAACTCACACTCTTTGGGTCTTGTCACTGGATCTAACTAACGCCTTTATCCACTGTGTCATGTGTCCATGGGTTAAGTTCGACATTCCAACCACCTAAAGAAGGCCGGAGCGTACAATGGCCGAAACGTTGTAATAAATATGGCGACAAAGATGAGAAGAATAGTCCGAATAATGTAAATAGTGTAGATAGTAAACGGACTGAGATAGATAGATAGATAGATAGATAGATAGATAGATAGATAGATAGAGAGAAAGATAGGAAGAGAAGGAGATAGATAGATAGATAGATATGAACAGACTGAGATAGATAGATAGATAGATAGAGAGAGAGAGAGATAGGAACAGAATGAGATATATATATATATATATATATATATATATATATATATATATATATATATATAGATAGATAGATAGATATGAATGAATATGAACAGACTAGATAGATAGATAGATAGATAGATAGATAGATAGATAGAAAGGAACAGAATGAGATAGATAGATAGATATGAACAGACTGAGATAGATAGATAGATAGATAGATAGAGATAGAGATAGAGAGAGATGAGATGGGAACAGAATGAGATAGATGAATGTAGACAGAATAAGATAGATAGATAGATGAATGGGAACAGAATGAGATAGATAGATAGATAGATAGATGGATGGATAGATGAGATAGATAGATAATAGATAGATAAGATAGATGGGAAGAGAATGAGATAGATAGATAGATAGATAGAAAGGAACAGAATGAGATAGATAGATAGATATGAACAGAATAAGATAGATAGATAGATAGATAGATAGGAACAGAATAAGATAGATAGATAGATAGATATGAACAGGCTGAGATAGATAGATAGAGAGAGAGAGAGAGAGAGAGAGAGATAGGAACAAAATGAGATAGATAGATAGATAGATATGAACAGAATAGATAGATAGATAGATAGATATGAACTGAATGAGATAGATAGATAGATATGAACAGACTGAGTTAGATAGATAGATAGATAGATAGAGAGAGAGAGAGAGAGGAAAAGAATGCGATAGATAGATAGATATGAACAGAATAGATAGATAGATAGATATGAACAGAATGAGATAGATAGATATGTACTGAATGAGATAGATAGATAGATAGATAGATAGATAGATAGATAGATAGATAGATAGATAGATGTAAATAAAACAACTGGTACATTTGAAATCAGAGGCAAAATTAAAACAAAATTCCAAAGACCATAATGTTTTTTATTAAGAAATTCAACAGCAAAGATAACTAATAATTCGTTTGTCTTTCATTGTGCTTTTGATTAATTTTATGTTTCAAATGTAAAAGCATAATTAAATATTTTGACTACGGTCATCTCACGTATTTATACATGCCTTAGTAATTTTTGAAAGGATTTTTTTATACAACATTATTTCTCAGCAAAAGGACCCGTGAAATTTTCACGATTTTCCTCGTGGTAATGATCGTGTAAAGCTCATGGCGACATATATGACAATAAAATATCTGTAGGAATTCCCATATCGCATCGTTAATTATTTGAGCTTAACAACTTTAACAAAATACCACAATAACACTCTATAAATATAAACACTAGGGCACCGCAACATGGTGTAATGGTTAGCAAGCTTGTCTCGCTAGATTAATTGAAAGTGAGCTCGATCCTAACTGGCTGCTCCATATTTTTGGCCTTGTGTCACATCTAAGCTACACTTAAAAATTATTTGGGCAATTTAATGTGGCGCTGTTGAATTCTCTCTCTCTCTCTCTCTCTATCTATCTATCTATCTATCTCACGTCTTCTCCGGCCGGGGGTCGCTAAATGTTTTGGGTCCAGAGATAAAAAAAAAAATCTCAACAACAGAGAATGTTAATTATTTTAATTCACTGGGAGCTGTTTCAGGCATAAAGAGAACACGTCTACATCACTTGACGGTTAAGAAACAACACACTGAAAAACTTTTCTCTATCTATCACTCCCACGTTAGGTCAGCCAATCAAAATCGATTTCCTTATGTTTTAGATCTGACCCCGAAGGTCAACCTCAAGAAAAAAATAATAGTCTGCTAAATTAATATTTAACTGTGTAATGTTTAGAAAACTTATTCTAGATCTATTACGACTGATCTTTGAGTTCGATCCTCAGTGGGAGCCCCAGACTGAAGCTATGTGCCACATCTAAGCCACGCTTAGAAAATCGCCATAAATATGAAGGATTCTGGCAAATTTTAGAAGTAAGTGGGTACAAATGAAATGATTTGAAATTGAAAACTTTTTCCACATCACTGAAACAGACGATAACTCTTCAGTCTTCCTTTTTTTTTCTCTTTCGTTTTCTCCCTGAAACAAAGTAGTCTTCCGTCTTCTCATGCGATCAAAACGGGATAGTCCATTATTTATGAATTACTGGCAGGACGTAACAGTAGTGCAAACTATGGAACTAACGAAGAGAGAGAGACAAGGACAATTATTATATGATGATGATATATGGAAAATATTATTAAACATTGTCATAAACACACACACGCATATATATATATATATATATATATATATATATAGTAATGCATGTTTCATTAAATAATATAGACAAGTTTTGTCTATTTCTTTTATACAATGATAGTCCGCTCTTGCTGCATGAAAAAAATTAAAATTCTTGAAGCTATATACATAAAAATGAAGAAACCTAACTTGAACAAAATAAACTATGAAATCTTCACAAATATTCTTAAATGCCTATAATTTATAACAGAAGCCATTGATTTATACCAACGGCTTCCCATACTTAACACTTCTCATTTTTCACTCTTGCGTAGTCATATGTGACGTCACGAGCTCCGACGCGATTTTCGCTTCCGCGTCTCGTATATACGAGTTTGTCGTTGCTTTGAAGTTTTTCATGCAGCAAGGGCGGACTATCATTGTTGTTTCGTCCGCGTGTTGTTTGATTTATTGAAATTGTCATCTTTGATAATGGCTTATGTGAGCCGAAAGCTTAGATCGGATTTAAAAATATATCAATATGGTTATTTCCTTTCGTCTTTCAATGATAATGTGATTAAGCTTATCAGACAATATGAAAGGAACTTACTTAAAATAAATAGACAAAACTTGTCTATATTATTCGATGAAACATGCAATAATGAAAAATTGCTGCCTAAATATACCTATATATATATATATATATATATATATATATATATATATATATATATATATGTATTTTGTCTATACATATTTGATTAGAAAACGTTTTCTCCTGCTATGATGTGTACTTTTTCGACTTAATTTTTACTTATTACGCACTAAATGTATCCATCGAAAGCACCAGATTAAAAGATGGCGTGCGCTTCCCATGTATTCATTCGTACACATGGTTACTGTATTTGGGACTGATCTGTGTTTTATTTTACGTGTGACGCGGGTAGGAGAGGAAGCATCTGCACCTTGTGTAGGGGTCGAGGGTGAGTGTGGAACTCAGTGCTTGTCCGCCTGTCTTTTCATGCGGAAGCTATCGACAGGGCTAACGTAAATAGACGGGTAAAGAAGAGAAAGACAATGGACAGGAAAAGAAGGAGGGAGAAAGAAAAAACAAAAGAATGGAAGAAAGAGAAGGGTGAGAAGGAAGGAATGGCGGCGAAAGAAAGACGAAAGGAATAATGAAAGAAAGAACGAAAGAAAGGGAATGAGAGGAAATAAAAATAAAAGAAATAAAAGAATGAAGAAATTGTCAATTTTATGAAGAGGAAAGAGAATCGAGTCAAATAGAGGAGAAAGAAAGTGCATACAATGAGAACGGGAAAGAGGAATTGGGAATAAAGAAATTCATAGAAGAAAGAAAGAAAGAAAGAAAGAAAGAAAGAAAGAAAGAAAGAAAGAAAGAAACGACTGGGAAAGAACGAAAGAAACAAAGTAAATAAATAAATAAATAAATAAATAAAGAAAGAAAGAAAGAAAGAAACGACTGGGAAAAGAACGAAAGAAACAAAGTAAATAAATAAATAAATAAATAAAGAAAGAAAGAAAAGAAAGAAAGAAAGAAAGAAAGAAACGACTGGGAAAGAACAGAAGGAAACAAAAGTAAATAAATAAATAAATAAAGAAAAGAAAGAAAGAAAAAACGACTGGGAAAGAACAGAAAGAAACAAAGTAAATAAATAAATAAATAAATAAATAAATAAAGAAAGAAAGAAAGAAAGAAACGACTGGGAAAGAACGAAGGAAACAAAGTAAATAAATAAATAAAGAAAGAAAGAAAGAAAGAAAGAAAGAAACGACTGGGAAAGAACGAAAGAAACAAAGTAAATAAATAAATAAATAAATAAATAAAGAAAGAAAGAAAGAAAGAAAGAAAGAAAGAAAGAAAGAAAGAAAGAAAGAAACGACTGGTAAAGAACGAAAGAAACAAAGTAAATAAATAAATAAATAAATAAATAAAGAAAGGACTGGGAAAGAACGAAAGAAACAAAGTAAATAAAGAAACGAGAGGGAAAGAAAGAAATTCATAGAAGAAAGAAAGAAAGAAAGAAAGAAAGAAAGAAAGAAAGAAAGAAAGAAGCAATCAAACAAAGAAACAAACAAAGAGTATAAGAAGAGATAAAAATAGAATGAGTTCAAGAATGCAAGAATTCAAGTGGGAAAGAAAAGAGAAAAATTGAAAAAAAAAGAAAGAAAGAAAATAAAGATAGGAGAGGGAAAGAAAGAAAGAAAGAAAAGACAAGAGAGGGAAGGAACTAAGAAAGAAAAAAGAAAGAAAGAAAATAAAGACACGAGAGAGGAAGAAAGAATATAAAAAGAGATAAAAACAGAATGACAAAAAGAAGAGGTTGTCAATTTAGTGAAGAGGAAAGAGAACAAAGAGAACTGGGAGAAAACAAGAAGACGATCAGAAAGAAAATAATGAGGAGAGGGAGAGAAAGAGAGAGAGAAAGAGAACGAGAGAAAAAAGAGAGAGATTGAAAGAGAGAGAGAAAGAGTGAGAAAGAGAAAAAGAAAGAGAGAGAGATAAAAAAGAAAGAGAGAGATTGAAAGAGAGAGAGACTGAAAAAGAGAGAGTGGAAGAGAGAGAGGGATAGAGAGAAAGAGAGAGAGAAAATAATAAGCATAAATGTCGGTGGTAATAATGCCATAAATTTTCATAGGAGAAAAGCATTTATTTTACACAATAATTAATATATTGATAATTAATATATTAATAATTAATATATTAATAATTAATATATTAATAATTAATATATTAATAATTAATATATTAATTACATACAGGGATCGATCAATAATACTGTATCCTAAATATGCATAAGTTATTTATTTTACAAAATTTATTTTCATGTTTACTTTTCAACACAATCTCTTTCCTTATCAATGCATTTCTTCAGTTGTGAATATTAAATACATCTGGAAAAGTATGAATCCTCTTCTTCTCCCCCCCCCAGCTATGATTAAATAGCAGGACAGACTGGGTTCTATAGCCTTGGATGGCAACTGGTCTAAGAGAAGAACAACTTTGAATTCAAGAATTCAAACCCACGGAGGGTTGTTTGGGGACTTTATGGCGCATTGTACACCAGTTCCCTGTGTTCGGCTCTTCAAAAAGTGTCGTTAGTTCTGCACAAAACCTTCAACATTATAATCAAATGTTTTGTACGGGTGGGGTCTGCCTGTCAGTTTGCAGGAACTGAGTTGTTTGACACTCATACAGAGGTTGGACAAAATAATTGAAACAGTTGCAAAATCCAATTCTATATTTCAAAACCTATTATATTAAGAACTTTAACTAAAACTTCGTAATTGCAGGTTATATCTATTGTAAATACGTTTATTTATCTAATTTACTGTCTTTGTCTTATTTATTTTTAGAATTTAGTAAAATTTAAGCTAAATGCGTGACCTCTCCGAGTTCGAAAAAAAAGCAAATTGTTGGAGCTTGGATGGCAGGAACCTCGATCACTGAGGTTGCTGAACTGTTTGGTTTTTCAAGAGCTACCATATCAAAAACACCGATGCAATTCAAGAAACAGGGCAAGACCTCTAGCAACCGTAGCAATTCGGGCCGGACTTGCAAACTTACTGACAGGGACTGACGTGCATTGAAACGCAATGTGGTAAAAAATCATCGGATATGATGGAAATGTCTCAGTCCAATAGTTGCCCTGCATGGTAGAATCAACAGCAAAGATTACCTGAACATTTTGGGAGATCATGTTCATCCAATGGCCAAGACTTTATTCCCTGATGGTGACTGCATCTTCCAAGACGATAATGCTCCAATACATACCGCTCGAGTGGTTAAGAAATGGTATAAAGAGCATGAAAGTGAGCTAGAACACATGGAGTGGCCTCCCCAATCTCAAGATATCAATATTATTGAACATTTGTGGTGCATTTTGGAGCAACAAGTTAGGGGCCGCTATCCTCCACCATTGTGTCGTAAAGAGCTGGAGAAGGTTTTAATGGAAGAATGACTGAAAATTCCTCTGGATGAAGTCAGGAAGCTGTATGATTCGATTCCTAGACGTATTAAAGCTGTCTGTGAGGCTAAAGGAGGACCGACTCTATATTAAATAAATTTTCTTTGAATTTAACAAGTGTTCCAATTATTTTGTCCAAACACTGTATGTCGAAATCGACGATAGGGTCTAATACAGTGCAGATTAAACAATATTTTTTATACTCAGGTTCACAGAAAACAGGGTTCGTGCCATTCATAGCAGAGGCTGACTGGGTTTAAGAATAGGTAGGAGGAAGTGAAGATTATGAGGATAAAA
>CAHIKZ030003380.1:300000-305000 GCA_903632075.3 Acanthosepion pharaonis | reverse complement strand
CGAATGACCTGCATATAATACGCATGAGTGCGTATTATACGCCAGATATTTTCTTTACAGGATTTTGTAGCCCAAAGTTTGGGTGGTGTATGATGCTCACCACTAACTTTGGGCGACTAATTCTTTAGAGGAACATCTCGTGCGTGATACACATTGAAGCTTTGGAATTTGTAACAGCTAAATTTAGCGACAAAGAACAGGAAATTCTAGAGAGCCGTGATCGCTCACGTCCTGGGGGGACACAGCACGAAGAAGAAAAAAAGAGGAGGAGGTGGAGAAGAAGAAGAAGAAGAAGAAGAAGAAGAAGAAGAAAGAAAGGAAGGAAGAAGGAGGAGGAGAAAAACAGTAAGAAGACGAGCGAGAAGAAAAAGAGGAAGAGGAAGAAGAAAAAGAAAAAGAAAGAATGAAAGGAAAAAGAAGGAGAGGATGACAGAGAAGAAGAAGAAGAAGAAGAGGAAGAAGAAAAAGAAGAAGAAAGAAAGAAAGGAAAAAGGAGGAGGAGAAAAACAGTAAGAAAACGAGCGAGAAGAAGAGGATGACGGAGACGAAGAAGAAGAGGAAGACGAAGAAGGAGAGGATGACGAAGAAGGAGAGGATGACGAAGAAGAAGAAGAAGAAGAAGAAGAAAAGGAAGAGGAAGAAGAAAAAGAAAAAGAAAGAAAGGAAAAAGGAGGAGGAGAAAAACAGTAAGAAGACGAGGGAGAAGAAGAGGGTGACGGAAACGGAGAAGAAGAGGAAGACGAAGAAGAAAGAAAGAAAGAAAGAAAGAAAGAAGAAGAAGAAGAAGAAGAAATTTAAGTAGCTATTCCACAACTTGAGTGCCACTTCTTGTTCAAAAATTAAACAACTTGAGCACTGCTCAAAATTTTAATATAAAAATTCATATAATGTTTTTCGAATATTCGTGTTTTGTTTAGGGATTTGCACACGAGGGAAGCCAGTGTAGATCTGAAGGATGTTACCCCACGTCTATCAATGGAGCGGAATTATGCAAAACAGCTGTTAAACACCCTGAAGCGAGTATAATATTCACACAGTATTTATGGAGTAAAGTAGTTCTTCCTTATACGCGGGGGATTTGTTCCTAGATACATACCGCATGCTTGAAACTGCGGATAGTACCAAACCTCATCCATCCATCCATCTAGCTAGCTAGCTAGTGTTTCTCAACTTTTTCAAGCCACAGCACATCTAGGTTCAAATGAAAATATCAAGACAGACTAATCAAAAATTTTAAAGGGTCTTTATTTAAATGTTATGAAATTAAACAGTTTTTGAATTAAATAAAGAATGTTAAATACAATTATATGAAAAAAAATTTAATATTCATTTATTCAAATAAAGGCACATTCTTAAAAATTAAATTAAAAACAAGTAAAAATACTTTTTTAAAAAATGAATATTAAAACAAGGTACAGTGGAAACTCGACTTACGAACACATCCACTTACGAAAAAACTCGACATAAGAACAACAATTTGTCAGATAATTAGTTTCCATTTACGAATTAATTTCGACTTATGGAAATAGTAATGTGTTTCCCGCCACTGCCTTTCAAAGTTGATATTTGATATAAATGTATCGTAAATATTTAATCTTATCTAAATATACTGTATTTTATATTTTTTGTGTTTTATATATTATTTATACTTTATATCTAATAATATAATGCTGTTGTATTATACAGTATTAAAATAGTTTTTATATTGTATTTTTATACTGTACTCTATTAAATATTTGTATATATATTTTATACTGTATTTTTATTCTTATATTTTTATCTACAGTGTACAATATTATAATATATTTTATATAGAGTACTGTATTTCTAGACGGTTCCATTATGTAATGCAATGTGTTTTTAGTTTAATATACAGTGTTTAATCATTGAATTTTAAATTGATATCAACACAGTACAGTAGAAAAATGTAAAAACATAATATAAAGTTTAATTAGAGTAAAATAAAATGCAGTTGCAGCATGTAAACTGCACAGTAAAATAAATTACGCATCCAGTTGAATCTGTTTTGTACGGTACATTTCATCACTGCAATTTGTCACTTTTCATTTTATCATACAGTTACTGTACTGTACAGTTTAATGTGTTACCGTAAATATTACTGTATATCTTACTTATTATAAAACGCAGATTGTGTGTGTGTGTGTGTGTGTGTGTGTGTGTGTGTGTGTGTGTGTGTGTGCGTTTATATATTGGATCGGATTTCCTACATTTTTCAACCGATTTCAACAAAACTTCACAGGACTACATAAAATTACTTCGCGGTGATTCTGACAGCACCCAAAATTGGAAAAATACAATTGCTTTTGCACGAAATCAATTTGAAAACACGATTAAGAGGCATCACGAAAATGAAAGGGGGACAACTCATATCGAGTTATATTTATTATAAAACCCAGGTTGGTTGGTTGTGTGTGTGTGTGTGTGTCTGTGTGTGTGTGTGTTCGTTTATATATGGGATCGGATTTCCTACATTTTTCAACCGATTTCAACAAAACTTTTTTTTGGCAGGTAGTGTTTCTTATTGTCTTGCACACTTTTCCTTTATTTTTATATTCAGAATGCTTTAAAAATTCCATTTACAAGACAATTGTTTATAATAAAATTCTATTCAATCGGTAGACTCATAACGATTGAAAACAATGTTTTTGTTTGAGTTTGGATTTGACCAATTCGTAAAAAAACAACAAAAAAAAAAAAAAAAAATGAAACTAATTAAGACATGCGTGTCCGTCAACCTTAAACAATAATCTTTGTCAATTTTATTTTTTTCAGTCTTTATGATGGTCGATACTTGATCTATCTCTTACTGTTACATCCCAGGGCAATGCCGGGCTCTACTGCTAGTGTACAATAAATTTTAAATTTTAGTGGGTAATTTTTTGATAATTTTTGTAGCCCACGATGTCATCCAAGAAGCTGGTTGCTAATAAGATGGAAAAATATCCGTACAAATGAAGATCAATCAGAAGCACGTAGAAGATACCCGTTTTTCTGACCGTGCCAATCTATACGGACATCCGGCATCAAACATTTGAACTATCCTAAAGAACAAGACAGAAAATAAATAAGCTTGATGTAAGCCAAAGGAGTTAGCATAATTATCGTCTCAAATCCCTAGATTTTAAGAAGCTGTTATTGGTGTGGATGAATGAGAGGCAGCTACGAGGTGATTCTGCGTCTTGAGATCTTACATGTGCAAAGATAAGGCTACTGTACGTGGATCTTATCAGAAAAATAAATGGCACGTTTTCTGAAGATGAAAAGGCATTTAAGGCAAGCCGAGGATAATTTGAAAAATATAAAACGAGAGCTGCCATCCACAGTGTAGTGAGACATGGAGAAGCTACAAGCTCTGATAAAGCTGCCTTATTTCACAGGTGTTTTGAAGTGATCGAAAATACAAACCTAACCCTAAAGGAATTTTGCAAGTATCACTTTATTATCCTAAATTGCTCAAATCTCATTGAAGGAGTCACAGTAATATATTTATATACATTAATTGTGTATAATCTTTAAGAAAACTACTTAATTTTGTCTGTCTATATTTCTGAGATGGGTTATTACGTACACACGGCACAGCGTATAAAGGCGTTAGGACCAAAACGAGGGGAATTAACAGGAGGTAACTGATAACTGACATCCATTAGACATGGTACGTGGAACTAGGACAGTGTACCCCAGCGAGCGAAATAAAGGGTTCAGTTTGACATTCCAAATACCTGAAGAAGGCCGGAGCGTACAACGGCCGAAACGTTGTGATAAATATGGCAACAATGATGAGGATGATAATTCGAACAATATAAATAGTGTACTTTAATTTTGCATAAAATACGATTTTCATGGATTTTTATATCAATATTTTGGGGGCATGGAACGAATTAGTTTAATTTCTTTTATTTTAAAAGGGGAAAATTGTTTCGACTTACAAAATTTCCAGTTACGAATCCACTTCTGGAACGGATCAAATTCGTAAGTCGAGGTTCCACTGTATTTAAAATAACATAATCGAAGAATAGTGAAAAAATATTTGAAAAAAAGTTTAATGCTCATTCAAATATTGACGCTATACCATCAATACTCCCGTATATATATATATATATATATATATATATATATATATATATATATATATATATAAAAAGTGAACATAGAAGTCAACACTTAGAGGCGACAGTCTGTTTCATGCTAGATGCAATCGTCTCGGCTATTTATATATATATACGGGTCAGTGGTGCATTGTGGGTAGTCTATTTTGGCGGTTATTTTACCGGAAGTCGTTTACTTGTTTATTTATTTGTTTGGATTAAATTATTTTGCTTGTTTTTATTTTTTTTTATTTTTTATTTTTATATTTTATTTTATATATTTATTTTTATTTTAATTGGTGTTTTTATTAACGTAGTAAAAATTTGTTTATATCGCTTATTTAATAGTTTTGTTTTGGTTTGGGAAGATAATTAAAGCTATTTATTCAATTTTGTGGTTAATTATTGTAGTTTATTCTAACTATTATTTTGGCGGGAACAGTTTTTAATTTGTTTATTACTTCATGTATTTATTTGGATTGATTATGCTTATATGTTTTTTTCTAACGGTTAGTTTATCGGGATCAGTTTGTTAGTTTATTTATTTATTTGGATGAGTTTAGGTCATTTTATTTTACTTGTTATTATTTATTTGTTATACTGCATATTTTCTCTTTTCGGTTTTCGATTTTTAAGTGACGTAGTATTTTTTTATCGTTATATAACAGTTATAGCTATTTTTTTTCGTCCGATTTTTGGTTTGATTTTTATAGTCTAACTTATATTTTGGTCATCATGGTTTGCTAATTTGTTTATTATTTACTTTATTTATTTGGATTCATCGATTTTTTTTCTGATTTTTTTTTCTATTTTGTCTATTCTAACAGGTGTGATTTGGTAATTTGTTTGGGTTAAATTATTTTGCTTATTTTATTGTCATTTTGTTTATTCATT